>VZSR01003282.1:3613508-3652892 GCA_013398615.1 Brachypodius melanocephalos | reverse complement strand
TTAAGGCATCATTTTCACCAGGCCAGGTTGCTCCAAACGCCACCTGACCTGGCCCTGTGTACGGGGGATGTGGCATACATGGATGAGGGGTGAGGACCTTCTTTGTGCTGAGCCAGGTTCCTTGTCCTGCTTCCACGCTCCTCTCCCATCAATCCCCAATTAACTCCATGCTGAAGACCAGGGATACCTGGGTGAGGAACTGGAACCTTCCTTCTTTATGTCTCCTGTGCTAATCTGCTCAGTAGCTGGAAAGGCATTCACTTTCTATGGCTGTTGATCAAGCAATTTTCATGAGTACTTAATTAATTGAAAAAAGAAAAAAAATAGAGCCATAAAGAGTTCATAACATATTGCTGAAACACAAGGATCCTACCCCAACGCATACAGGTTCAGGGAAACGAACCATGGAAATACAGATTTCAATACTTATTGGTTCATGCAGCAAGTGTTGGCTCATGCATAATACAAGAGAGTTCCTAATTGTCTTTATATCCAAAGCTTTGTTTGCAAAATGCTGGGTGTTTGCTGTGCAGATGACCTTTGCATCCCGTTATTTCATTAGGAATACCTTGGGTGTTAACTGCAAGGCACCACAGACCATCCAGAGGTCAATGATTGTGTTTTTACGGCTCTGTTACTGTACTTATGTACCAAAGCAGGGGCAAACGTGGGAATTTTTACAGAGGCTAAATTATGTTACTGCAGAGAGGTGGGTTTCTTGTGGAACATGGAATAGGACAGCCAAAGATAGCCAAATACTCCTACTCTGAAAGGGAAAAAAAGTGAATTTAATCTCATTCTTCCATTATCTAACAGTAACAGAAAAATACTTGAACAAAAAAAAAAAAAAAGAAAATATGTCTGTTGTTTCTTTTATGAGAATATAGCAGGATATGATTCAGTTTAAGGAAAAAAAATAAGAGTAAAGTTTGAACCAGAAATACGTGAACTGATTGCGAATATTTATTAACTAAATAATTTAATAATAAAGAAGATGCCTACTTGATTAATTGTTACAGAGTAAAAATTACAATAAAACTGTCTTGATCAGTGCTTTGCAGAAGCACCATTACTGTCTGTGCAGTTGTTTAACAAGGATTTAATTGGAAAGATAAGTGAATGCACATTTAAAAGTATTGTTAATTTGCTTTATAATCACCCCATCCTTCACAGTATTGACAGCACCAGGCACAAACCCCTTTCTCTTTTACAAGTATTATTTTCCATATGTGCACAATAAATTCTGAAGCAGTAATTGGAAATTTTATGGATTTCAACATACCTAGTGTTTTGAGTTTATAGGTGCCATATCCCTTCTCTAAAGGTTGTTCATAGGTGGCATTTTAGGTCAAATCACTGCTTTTTTATTACCCATAGGCTTTTTTTGAGGTTATGGTGTGGCACTTTGTTGGAATTTGGGGTTTGCTTTTTCTTATTTTGTTTTGCTTTCTTTCCTAAGAAATATCTAATTCCAATTTACTTTTCCTTTCCATTTGAAATATCAACAAAATCTTCTCTTCGACATAATTTTTTTGATTTAATAAACAACAGCCGTCAGAAACAGTAATCTTCAATATGTTTATATTCCATCTGCACTTATATTTATTGTTCTAAAATGACTCGGATTAATCTAATTGACAAGTAAGAGCCCGGACCATATGAGCAGCTAAGGATGATACCTTTAACCAGCAGGATTCTTCAACCTAGCTGACATGTTCTTTATCAATGAACTGGGAGGGAAGAGGAACAAATATTCGGATTTATCTATTCATTTATTTATTTATTAATGTTGCTGGTTCTGTGAGCTTGCTGGGACCATATGTCTGTGTGAGCTGGGCTATCAGGAACCAGAGTGGTTTCCTGGCTGGCTCTGCCTCAGCGGGCACAGCCCGTGGAGCTGACACCAGACTGGAGCTTCCTTTGAAACAGAGCCTCCAGGTCAACACAAATGGGCTGGGTGGACGTGAAGGAAGTGTTTGGGAAGGGGAAAAAAAATGAATGGGAGAGAAGGGGGAGGATGGAGCTGGGTGAAAAAAGGGAAGAGATGAATCTTCTGTTCACAACTTAATTTCTTTAAAATAAGGAGAAAAGAAAAAGGGGTGGTGTGGGCAAAAAAAAAGTTAAAAAAGAAAAAAAAACCACCTGAACCAACAACAACAAAAAATTCCACCCCAAACCAACAAAACTTCCCATTCAAGAATACCCATATATTTCCATTGATCCCAATGTATCCATTTGAAAGGCAGGCAGGGGCTCTGATCCTCCCCCTGACAAAGGCTCCATGGGCACAGGAGAGCAGCACCTCTCTCAGCTGCCAACTCCAGAGAGCAGCTACAAACCTGGAGGGCCAAGTGGGTTGTCATGGGCTTTATTTTAAAATTGCAGCAAGGATCACTGGATAAAAGAGGGGAAATAAAGAGTAATGGTTCTCTCTTGCAGTCACTTTCCTTTCTGTTTGTGGATTCTTAATTTCTTGAGTGAGTACCTTGAAGATATTTCTCTTTATATCTGGCTGTCTCATATATTTTTAGATGTTTTAGGTTATTGATTGTATTTTTCAGGCATGTATGAGTATCCCTAAAAACACATGCATGTGCCTTGGTGGGGGTCTAACCTTAAAGCCACCCTCCAGCCCTGGTGATGTTCCTGGTGTGATCAAGCACAGCACAGGCAGAAAAGTCTTCCTCACGTCTGCCAGCAGCTATTCATGTGACCAGTCTCACTGAGAAACCAGTAAGAGTGATCCAAAGTTCACGATGGAAATATCAGGCTCAAACTGGGTTACTTGCTAGCTGAGAACCAAAATGTCTTGAAAGCCTTGAGTCAAAAATAGTTTTTTTCTTTCTTTTTCACACTTCCCAGGCAAGCACAGAAAATAAAATGGACTGAAGCAATTTTCAAAAATAATTATAAAACAGCTTGCTTCTGGGTTAAGACCTGCATATGCCAAGCTGTAGCCAAGAATTTAAATTTTTTAATTTTTTTCCCAAGCTTTAAAATTCTGACAACAGAATACTTTAATTGAGCCCACAGTACTTGGTGAATCAATTAATATGTGCATGCTACTCGTGAGTTCTTCTTTTTCTCTCTCTGTTTTAAGCTACAGAAAATTTATTATTCAAAGGAAAGTATGTTTTCCACATCTTCCCCTTCTCTTTCCAGAAGAAAAGGGGAGAAACTAAAGTGTTTCCAAAAATTACTTGTAAATATAAGTCAGGTAACAAATCTAATGGAAACACTAATTCTTACAATGAATGCTTCAAATTATTTTTGTAAATAATGTACGTTATATAATAAAAATGGATAGAGCTTGAATATTAATGTATTTCCAAGATAACTACTTTGTGTTCAGTGTGAAGGGAAAAAAAACAGACTGAAAAAAAAAATAAATTCAGAATTCTAAGTCCTAGTTGCCCAATCTGCAGCTCTGTAAAATTTCTCTTACAAGTGGTATTGTCATGTTTTCCTTTTCATGTGCTGAATAAGCCAGTGGAACGGGGCAGAAGAGGCAGCAGGCTGGGTTACTGCGGTCAGCCACAAACATACCATGGATTTTATGGCATGTATTGTATGATGAAGCATTTCAAACATGCCTTTTATTCCTTTCCTACCCGCAGCACTATTTGCGTTACAATAGCGTCTTGCTTAGTAACACTTTGAGGAGTTGAAGAGCTTCTTGATAACCCCTCAAGGAGTGTTATTTAGTTGCTGAGGACTGGAGGTTTGCGTGCTGCACTGAGGGATTGCCTTTTTTTGGGGGATGCTCATCGTTGTCATGGGTGACTCTTTGTTTGGATTTGTTGTTCTGATAGCAACGCTACAGGAAATGCCATTCCACAGAGCTCCGAAAAAGCAAGGAACGAAAACAAATTATTGAGTCGTTTGGTAAAGCAGGACAACTTCCTACCCGTGGTTTTTAGGATGATGGGATCATTTCCTCAATATGGGGGTTGCCAGGCTCATTTGTAGATAAACTGAACCAAGTATCAAAGGTATTTTGCATGGGATGTTCGTGCTTCAAGGAGATGGACACCTTGGAGAACTAATCTGCAGAGCTGCTACTCATAATTGGTCATGCTCAACATCTTACGAGGCTGTGGTGTGGCCTGATATTTGGGGTGGCTTCCTCCCCTGTGGTAATTGTCTGTAATTCTGTGGTTTGCGTGTGAAAGTAGCTGACAAACACGAGCTTGGAATGGGCCTGCTACAAAAAAAGGGTGATGTTATATGTGGATGTGCACTGCATAATATTCTGCAGGGTGACATGAGATGGGAAGTTGTTGCATCAGGGAATTTGGCTTTATTTTAATAATATTTGTGGTGTTCTCTGTGTTGAGAATTGGGAAAACCATAAATGCTCTGGTAGGGGCAGCTGTTGTGAGTAGTGAAGGATTTTTTTCTTGAAGGAGACTTTGGTAATGCATTTAAGTGTTGAATTCCATTGGTTAAGAGTGGTGGGGTCCACAACTGAAAACACTCAAATGTAAAATCTCTGGGAGGAAGAAAAAATGAAAAGGAGAAAATCTGAAGTATAACTCCTCTGAAAATTGGAAACTTTTAGAAGGAAACCTGTGTTCTTATATAGACTGTCTCATTTGTGCTTATATATTTCCTAGAATTACATTACTGCTGAAAATATAACACTGTTTTTAAGAAATTTTCAAGTCGCTCATAGCATCCTTTTTTATGGATTTAGAATTGAATATTTCTGTCTTCTTTCCTCCTTTTGCTTTTTTTTTTCTCTTTTTTTTTTGTTATTGTGTAAAATTTCAGTGGAATTTCTTGCGTGAGCAAATTATCAGAGTCCTGGAAAGCATCTTCCCTTAATACATTCTTGGGGCATTTTGGTGTTGATTCAGTTACTTAATCACTGTTATTTAGTGCCACTTGAGAGGATGCTGAGTGTCAAAGTGACTCTCAGAAGGCTGTTGGGTCTATAGGGGAGTTGTGTCCTTGGAGATTGAGTGCTAGAAGCTGGGTGAGATGTCTTAAAGCATTTAAGTAGCATTAGATGCCTGTATTTAGAGAAATTATTAATTGTTCTTGACTACACCATTGGCTTTTTCACATTAAAAAAAAAAAATTAAATCCCACCATATATAAGTGCATCAAAATATCGCATTCATATTTGGTGGGAAAGGCTTTTCAAAGGAAGGAGCTTTAAGAAATAGTGATATAAAGTGCCACAAACTACCATCCTGAGCTAACACACACCATATATGCAAATGTAAGGAAAGAGACATTGCTTCCACCTTCTCTTCCAAGCCTTGATTTACACTTTAGATTTATTATTTTGGGGATTATTAAACATAGTAATTTGAACACTTGGAGAGGTAGTCGCACTGTATTTTAATTTCAAAGTTATGCATGATACCAGAGCCTCAGAAGTGAGAATGTAGCACAGCTCTCACTTGGGCTTTCAGCTCTCATCCGAATGTTAACACCATTCAGCCTGTACCACGCCTGTTGTCAGTACAAGGAACAGGGATTGTTCAGATCTCCCGAGATCAAAGGTCCCATTTCCCAACTCTACTGTAACAATCCCAGCCTAATCAAAGCCCTTCACATGGACAAACACCTCGGGGTGAGCTGGGAGAGTGATGCCTTTTGAAATCATCCTATGAATCCATGGCTCTAATTTCAACGCATTGTCTCTTCTTTGTGTAATTACTATTATTGTTTATACAACATAGCATGGTCAAATTTTGAAATAGTCAGGGTATGGGGAGTTGAATATAATGGAATAAATATTTTATACTATTTTTCCCCTTCTGCTTCCGAGCCAGTGCCCAGTTCTGCTAGTTTGTGTTCCATTTCTGTGTCCCTGTTGCACACTTTTTGCCCTATTACCAGCTGACACATTGTGGGAGACTTGGCTCATCCATGGCTTGCACCCTGGGCTGACAATGGGACACAGATGGGTAGGAGATATTTTGGGGTGACAGTAGCCCGGAGTTAGGTTATGCCAAAACCTTGACACAAGCCTCAGCAGAATCTAAGTATGGCATTCCTCACCTCTCCCTAGCTAAATAAAGGTGATAATAAAAGGCATCTTTAACCTGAATTTTGCAGGTTTGCAATTATGTTACCAGAATTTGCCATAGTTGTTTTCGTCACACTTTTAAATCCCGTGATTTATAGATGGAATTGACTGTTAGAAAGTGGGGGGGGAAAAATCTCTTGCAAGAGGATAAGATGGAGTGCTTTGCTGCATTTGTACTTCTCGTAGTAGACCAGAGAAATCTCCTTTTCTTATATCATTTTTCTTCTTTTTTTCTCCTTTTTATTTTTTTTTTTCCTTTTCCCGGTGTAATCAGATAATTAAAAAACAAACAAACAGGGATTTCAAAACACATTGCCATCAACCAACATTATGTGCTTATGATACAGAAGATTGAGAACGACTTAATTAAGTAGATAGCAGCAGTCAAGAGGAGATGGAAGCAAGGAGGAGGAGATTATTTGCTTTTGGAGGAACTTCCTTAGGCTGGCGTCGGTGCCTTTCTAGAGACAGGGCATTGATGGAAAAGGAAAATCCAGGAGGAAAATGGCAAGAAGGTTACATCACTGCAGAGCTAAAAGCTGTTCCTGGCTGTAAGAAAAGTTAGCTGCTTGCTCAGTGTTTTGTTCCAGGATAATGTTGACATCAGCTGAGGAGATGGGATAACGAGTTTCAGATAAGGAGGAAACCAGTACACAGCAGCTGAATAAATTTAGGTGGATCTGCGTGATGCCAGACTCGAGATCTGTACGGGTGGGATGGGATGGAATTGATCCTGTCTAGAAACAAGGTGCACTTGGGACGGGAAAGTGGAGCTGTGAAATTGTGAGGACATCTGGTCTGAAGGGGGATAACAAAAAGACACCCAAGCAGCTGAAAGAGGGCTTCTGGTGTCATCAGCTGAATTTGAGGAAGGGAAACTTTTGTTTTTCTGTGCTTAATGCTTTGCGTATACGAAAATGCTACAGCAACTTAGAGATACGTATTTTTGAATCAGACCCACATGATAAAGCATCCAAACATAATGCAAATAATTACAAACTGATGCATCCAGCATTTTATTTTTTTTAAAGAATAAATAATTTAGCTTTATACACAGGCAATCCTTGCTAAAAATTGCAAATCAGAAGTCTTCTGTTTGAATGTATTTTATTTTGTTAATGGATTCGCTCATATGAAAGGCATCTAATTGTATAATGTATTATTAGTCATTTTCTTTGGCATGCTATTAACTTTAAATAATTCTAATATTTAACATTTTATAACATGCACAACAAAGTTCTATCTCCAGCGGAGGAAAAAAACACGCATTAATAATAAAATTTTCATAGCTCTTTCTACTGTGTATGTTGTGATACATATTTGAGCAGAAACATGGAAAATTGAAGTGTGAAGCAACAAAGCCTGTTAGCATTTAAAGAATATACATTGTAATATGCTGTGGTCCTGTAAATACAAGAGCTGGGATATAATTCAGTACAATTAACTTATTTTAAGATTGAGTCAGATATAAAGTGTGATAAGATATAACTAAGTGCATCTACTTGATGTCTGCTCAATGATGGCTGAGCTGGAGTGTATAAAATGGTGATTAATGCCTGCTAATGGAAGTGGTCTCCACCACAAGTTGTGAGCACTGGGGTTGTGGCTGGCTAGGAAAACCACACACAGCAACACTGATAATCTCCAGTAAATCCCCAAGTTTTCCTGTGCTGGAAATAAGATGACAGGTCACATTAGAAATTTTCTCCTTATGGTGTTTTGTTTTATATTTTTCTTTTTCTTTTTTTTTTCTTTTTTTTTTTTTAGTAGGTCAGATCTTGTTCCCGTGTGTTGTGGAAGTATTATGGGAATGAGCAGTGTCTAAGCTGCTTAACAAATGCACACTTTCCCCACACCAATCTGTTTTCTGGGGACAGCCAGGCTAGTGCTGTACAGCATCCTCTCGGTTGGGTGCTATTAATGTTAATAAAATGCACTTAGCACTTAACATCTCAGGATCTCAAAAGAGCTTGCAAAGCAGCATCATTATCTTTACATTATGGGTATGGAAAATGAAGGATAGGGAGAGTAAAAGATTTGCCCAAGTTTCCATGGTAAATCAGTGACAGAGCCAGGAGCAGAGCCAGAATCTGCTGATTTATAGTCGGTCTCCTATGTAGTGTGCCGTGCCATTTCACCAAACTCCATTTGCCAAGTCCCTACTGTGTACAGAGACTGAGGATAAGGCTGCAGTCACCCTCTGAAATGTGGATTTGGGGCTCTGGATAACGCAAAGCCAAATTAGGTCTTCAAACGCGGGTCTCCCCTGTGATGCTTCTCCAAGTGCAGTGCCACCTGTGCCACAGACAGCAGGGCAAAGATGCATGAATAATTGAAATTCCTCTGTGCTGGGGCTGCAGAGTAAAGGGGCCCAGTCCTTGAGGACCCCCAGGTATGTTTTACAGGGGAATGAGGTCCTGGTTTGCACTCCTGTGGTTGCAGGGATGTGCTGCCACGCATCGTGTTTGGCATGACTAAGCCTCATGGAGCTGTGTGCATTTTGTGAGTATTTTGCAGTCAGTTTTGGAAATGACTCCATCCAGATAATATATGAGCAGATATGTATGTTGAAGGGCTTGTGCTAACATCTCTGTGAGATACCAAAATATTGCTAGCTGTGTTTGCTAAGTAGGAAAATGAGGAGCTGAGTAACATGCCGAGGGAAGTTTGTGATGATTCAGGGATACAAACCAAGTCTGCTTGTCTCAAACCTCTGCCCTAGTCCCAGGGTCACCCTGCTTTTCCCCTCCCTTAGGAGGTAAAATATGGATCAAAAGCTAAAAAGTACCAGCTGTCTTCCTGCCAGACTGGATCACGGGGGCCAGCAGGCAGCCGAGGGATGGGTTTGGTCACTGTGCTCACCCTTGTAGGTGAGAATCCTTCTCCCAGTAGGGAAACAGCCCCACAATCCCTCCTCATTCTCTGCCTCCGTGTACAGTAATTGTGTCAATTGTAAATTACAATGTCAGGGATTCATTTCTTTGGTGTGCTTGCATGTGTGTACCTGTATTTTAAGAAATCTCCCTCCAAGAGCAAATGTGTGAGGTAAACAAGGCAACAAGGAGTCATCCATGTGAGAGGAAGGGGAAAATGCAATGCCTCCCAGCTCTCTGATCACCCTCCTGGGACTCCAGCTGGGACAGATCCTGCCTGCTGAGAAACTGTGGCTGAGCTGGAGTCCTCTAATTTTCAGATTAAACATCATCCCAGGCACTGAGTTACCCACAAGGATGGCCTTTCCATCTGCTGAGCCCCCAGGCTGGCCTGCACTGGTCAGTCCCACCCATGGTACAGGCAGCATTTATCCTTAGCTTTCCTCCTTCCTGCTGGCCAGCCAGTTTTATCCACCTCTGGAGGGTCCACCTTGGCCAAGTCTCAATTTACTGGGATGCTTCCTGCGGTTACCATAGGAGCATGGAATATCCCGAGCTGGAAGGGACCCACAAGAATCATCAAGTCTAACTTCTGACCCTGCAGTTCACTGCTGCAATTTGGGCAGCTATTTACATTTTTCCCACTACTTTATTAAGGATTTGGGGTCTTGCCTGTGTAGATGAGGCCACATCATGCCATGATTTGATACCAATGTGAGTTGATGGCTGTTTGTTGTCTGAGAGGCATTCTGGCTGCAGGCTTGGTGAATAGGTGTGTGTGTGTATGTCTGAACTCAGCTTGGCTGCTCACAGCTCCACAAACCCACACAGCTTGTTGGGTTTGGGGTTTTTTTTTCCTCCACTCTGTGTGTAAATGGGCCCTAAAAAATTTGAGTTATTCTTTCTCTCTCATCCTGGTGAGTGATATCAGTGTGCTTTCAAAGACTTCAGGTTTGCAGTGAAGCTCACACTGCTGTGTCATTTTGTTTGTCTGTGGTGTTGAAAATTAAGAATTTAGATTGGGCTTTGTATGAAAAAAGCTAATGCAAGGTGGACAACTTTATTATAAATCCCTATGCATTTCAAAGCCTCAGTTGGAAGAGAAAGCAAGATAGCAAGAACCACAAACATGGGTTGGATTATTTCTTGTTAAGCAAATGTAATACTGTGAAAGATTGACAGCACGAGAAACTGGAGTCCTCCATTTATCCACACTTCATTCCTAATATCTGGCTTCAACAGCAGATTGTAACCATAGAAAGGCTATAGACTCTGGGTGAAATGGCACTCTCTTTTGGATCCAGTTTTATAAAAGAAAACAATTATTCACAGAATGCGTGTCTTTATTCTTTATTGCACATTTCAAAGTCCCCATGAATACTCATTTGCATGTGACAGCTAATGCTGCATCTTGTATTGGCCAGTAAGAGGCATGATTGCACTAAATTGGAAGCAGCAGGCACAGGTTTTCTTTTAAGGATGGGGGTGGGGGTAGCCATCCACTCGTACTGTTCTCAAGTCTTCAGTCAAAACGCTTTTAGAACAGTTGCAAGTCTAGTTACTGGGATAATAAATCCCAAATTAACTGAATATGCAGATTTCACTTCCATTAGGTTACACTCTTTATCTTTTGTTAACAACCCCAACTTTTCAAAGCAGTGGAGAAGTGGGGAATTGAAAACACCGAACTGCTACTTCAGGAGTGAAAAAGGAGGACAGTAACATGCCCTAAAACTGTTGCTGTTATTATTTCTTTTTCCTCCCTCTTTCTTTTTTGTAAGATAAACCGAGATAAATACATTTATTCACCCTGCGTAATTCTTTTTTTCCAAATGATCTTGTTATGTGACTGACACACAGGACAGCAGAACCCCAGCAATGCAGAGAGGCTGCTGCCAGCGTTGCTTACAACAAAATTCTGTGTACACAGCAGCCACAGAAAACATTTATTTGGTAGCTCGTTCCTTTTTCCTTTAGAAATTCATGCAGCCTCGACTCAGGAGCACGGGGAGATAGCGAGATAAATACTCCTATGGCTCCTGTGTAATCTCTTTGAAAATTATCTGGAACATAATGGGGGAAAAAAGCAGCTCCTTGAAAACTACCCGAAACTCACTCTTTTCTTAAATGTAATCTCCCAGCATAATCAGAGAACAGAGCAACTAGCTGCTAGGAGCAAGGGGATTAACAAAAGCACCTTGAAAAGGTTTAGTACAGAAAACAGTGTATTGTGACCGTTCCTTTCCAAAAAATTAAAATTGAAAGTTGCTGTTTCTTTTTTTTATTTATTTAATTCCCCTCCTTTTTCCCCGACAGCTCAAGGCTGTCACACTTTTCGTTAGAAAGCCCTAAAATGCCACAGAAATTGTAGCTAGAACATCAGAAAGTTATCATGCATGCAGTTTAACAACGAGATTACCTACAGTACATTTTTTTTCCCAGCAAGAAAACTATGTAAAATCATTGCATTCCAAGTAACAGACAGGACTTACTTTGTAAGATGGATTTCAAAAGATCTGGAGGCTTCTGTTCCTCATAAAACTATGCCAAAGACTATTTAAGTGGCCAGTAATATAAACATTATGCTACTAACACTGAACAGTTTATCACATAAATATAATTGTCTTCTTTTAGAAGAATAATAAAAGCCGAATCCATATGTTACACATTATTTAAAATTGTTTTCTGCAAGATGTATTAATCCCAGCGAAGAAGCAATTCTTCTGCTATAGAAGTAGAACAGCAGTTTTATTTTATTACATTGTCATTGTTTAATTTGTTTGTTCCCGGTAGTAGTTTCACAGATTTTTATGAACTGTTACTTTTATGGAAAGTCAAGTTACAAATGATGGACGCTGTTTGCTTGCAGGAACAGAAAGGTCATGAAGGTAGATAATGTATTTATTTATTTACTTACTGTGCTCCACCTATTTTTTTTTTTTTAATCCCTCAGTTCTTAGCAGAAGCTAAAATGACTTGTGGTTTTTAGACCCAGGAGGCACATATTTTGATATTGCTCCTCAGAAGCACTGTTAGCTCTGCAGTCTATTCAAATTTGGGAGTAGAATTTAAAGCTCGGATAAACAACGTTTGGTAGCAATGGCTGTGCAGAGCTTACAGTTTATCTATAGAGAAATGTGATCTTGCAGCTAAATGTCATTTTGCCTATTTATTTTTACGAATTTGAGTTGAAATCTAGAGAAAAACTTGTTTGATAAAAAACCAATTCCACTCAGGACTAAATTATTTTCCATTGATTAAAAAATAACTATTTTTTTCTAGGTAGTGTAAGGCTTAATTTTGAATTCTTCTGTTCCAGAATTTAAAGTTATTAACAGTCATCTGTAAACCTGAGCTCTAGATTATTCATAGTGTAGCCTAATGACGAGATGAGACTTTAGATAACTTTAAAACAAAAAGCAGCTCTTGAAAATTGACTGTTTGAATGCAACATGGAATAAGGGCTTAAGCTGCTGAAATATTTTAGGCATGTTCACATCTGTAAATGAGACTGAAATATTTGGCCTATTTAAACAGGAACAAGTATAAAAATATTTTCTTTAAAGAAATTAATTATATCAGCCTCACCAATAAAACAGTCTCTGTAAGGCATCTAACAAAGTAAATGTAAAAGGAAATACTTGATGCCAAATGTTTGAATGATTACAATTCTAATACTAATCAAAATCAAAGTAGAAGAAAAAATATTAAAAATAATTCATTTTTGTTTCATAGTTTAATTCATTATCAAATATGCAAAATACAAGAGAGGCTTTTTGACCTCAAGAAACTTAATGATTGATTGTAAGAGCTGAAAGAAATTTCTCTGTGCTAGAAAATGCACAGTTTGCCTGCTTTTACCCAGAATCTTCCTCAGCTGGAGTATCACCAACTTCACTATTTGCTGTCCATATCCCAATAGACAGTACAGTGCCTTGGCTTGTTCAAATCGTGGTCAGATCCTACCAACAATTATTCTCAGAATTTTATTTCTTTTTTTTTTTTTTTTTTTAAATGGGCTGTGGTTTGAACAGTGCTTTTGATTGAAGTTATTCACCAGCAACGCTCAATGTCATGTTTTCTCCGTGCTGCATGACTTTTAATCAGTCCAGTTTTGATTAAGATATTTTACCTATGTAAAACAAATAATCAAATCCCCTTTTTCCCCCTTTTTTTCTCTGTTAATCTTGGTGTACTTTCTTCAAACTGCATATATGAGATGCATTAATACATATATATTTGTCTTGACAAACAAATCTGTGTTTAAACAGCTAGGAACTCTGGATACTGTCTCTCTTCGTGGGCTCTGGTGTCAGTTTTTCTCTTTGTGCCTCTGTTGCTCGCTGCACCTTTTGTCTGCATTAACTGCTTCAATCACAAACTTTTCCCTCACTCTCACAATGTGCTTTTATAATGCCTGACACAATGGGGCATGGATCTGATGAGGGCATCTTGTCGCTCCTGCGGTTATAATAATCCAGATGGTGACACCACCACCAAAAGTATAATGATAATAATAATAGTAATAATAATAAACTACCAACAACAGCAGAATCCAATAATAATCATCATTATGTTATTTTTCCTACGAGCGTTCACAGCCCTGGCTGTAAAATCTTCTCTTTCCAAAGTCTCTAAAAACTCGGTAAAAGTTTTAATCAAGGAAGTTTTTAAGGATGCATTTATTTATTTATATTTAGGAAAAGAATTGTGACTGCAGTTTTAGAAGTAACAATAGGAGTTTTAACATTTCCATGAAAAATCTAACTCATTGTTTCACATTATCATATATATTGGCCTAGACGTATATGTGTGAGGTTTCTTGTTTGTTTTGGGGTTTTTTTGCTGTCAAGGAAATTACAGCAACACATTTTTATTTCCTTTGTCTTTGTGACAGAGTGGGATACACTCGGGTCAAATGCTGAACTCCGTTTTATATTCTAAATACATTTTAGATTAGAGCATACTTTTTTGCATATGTAAGCAAGATTATTAGGAGGTGTTCCAGTCGCTCTTCAGCCTGAGAAGAGTTGTTGACACTTCATTAAAGAATATCTGGGATATTTTTAACCCAGATTGGTTCAGTGGCCCAGTTTCTGGCTCGTGTAGGTGCAATTCAGGGGACAGTGACGCACAGCCCAACGAGTCAAAACGAGTGGGTCGGGCTGGGCAAGGGCTTTTGTAACAGGCACTGAGCACCCTCAGCAGCAACTTGTCCATCAACGTGCTGAAACCACCCAAAAAAATGCCTGAGCCTGTCAAATGGAATTGTCTCCTTGTTAACCATCCCCTTCCCGAGGAATAAACAGAGCCTAAGTGTGATGAGAAGGAGACTGCAGTGGTAGAGGAGCACAGGCAGAAAATAATATGGGCTGGAGCTGGAAGGAGTCTGTGTGGAGGGGCTTTCCATCAGTAGGGATAGGAAATCCAATTTTGGGGGTGAGGAAGCAGGAAGAGGCTGCCTTGTTGGGTACTCCACGAAGGCAGGGAAGAAGAGGAGCTGAGCAGAGCACAGGAGAACCCAGGAGATTTTGTAAATAATCCCAGCTCTGCTGCTTCTCGAGAGTAGGACAGTGGGGACATTCCTCTGCTGAGCTTGTGTTTCAGTCCTGTCAGCCAGGTCTCCTTGGGGAAGCCACCACGGAGCCAGGGCTCGTGTCTGAGAGCATCCCAGGAGAGGTGGGGGGAGCTGGGGCTGGGGAAGAGCCAAAACTCCAGAGGAATGGTGTGACAGGAGGAATGGGAATGGGAGGGCATTGCCGAGATCACGACTTGGAAAATGAATAAACTTGGCCTGGATCCATCTCACGTCAAGGCCCAGCCTTAGATCTCCTCCCAGCAGGCGGGTGCAGAGCAGGAGAAGCTGGGTCCAAGAGTACCCACTGGTAGAAAGGAGTGTGCTATATTTGAAACCTCTTCTGCCTCTGCCAGGTCCACTAGTGTGCTTTGCTTGGGAGGGGAAAAAACATATTTCACATGCACACTGTTGATTTACTCTCAGAGGGCCAGAGTTCAAATTTTGTTCTAGTCAGATACCAAAACCTTGGATATTTCTCTTAATTTTGTGAACCCTTAATAGCTTTCAAAACTGGACTTAATATTTCCTAAGAAGAGAGTTTCTCAGGATATTCTCTGTACCTTCTTAGGCTGGCAGGGGATACCGTGAGAACTATCATTCTCATATTAATATGGTACTTTTTGCTTTAAAGCAGATTCTGTGAGTGGGAGAGGGAAGGTGGAATTTCGATCCTTCAGAATTATTTGGCTTCTCATCTATTTATGCCACAAATAGATAATATTTCAGTGAAATCACTGAGATTTGACTTTTTTTGAAATGCTCTTCCCTGTCTTTGGCATCTCTACGTAGAAATAACCCATTGGCTTTAAAACAGATGTGATCCTCTGTGCTTTCAGATGCCACCTTAATGCTCCTGAGCTTCTCAAACTGTGTTAAAGTTCTTTTACAGAGGGCTCTGGATGTCACCAAAACTGCCCAGAATCTGGCAGGACCAATTCTTAGTTCTTTGTGGCAGGCAGCTCCACTGGCAGTGGTGGTGATGGGGTTCCCCCTCTCTTAAGTCATCATATCCATAGAGGGAAAGGGATGGAATTGAGGGATGAGATGGGATGGGATAGGATGGGAAGGACTCCCCCACAAACACCTCACAGCTCCCACATACCTACCACATCTTCTGTCATACATGTCCTTACCTAATTCCCAATAGGCAGGGTCCCCAATAAAATAAAATTTCAGGAAGCATTTAATATGAAGGAAAAACATCGGCAATGATAGAAATATGGGGATTTGGGTTTGGGGTTGTTTTATTTTTTTATAGCTGCATAAATATCTGTTCCCAAGGAAAATAATTCCCAAAGGCAAAATGGTAAGGAAGCTGATTCATTTGTCATGGTGTCAAGTTTGTTCCTGAACGGAAGGATTTCCCGTGTACTTAGCAAGGGAGAGAAGTCTGATTAAGGCTAAGAATCTCCTGCTTAATTAAGCTTCTCTACACCCCTTGAGGGCAAGCACTGTCTTCGTTTTACATATAGGTAAACTACACCACAGAGAGGTGTAAGAGGCAATTCCTTTTCTCTGAGCAGAGCAAGCCAGCAAAGGACAAGGCATCTCACCAGGTTCTGGAGGAAATCCTCCCCTCCTTCAGCTTTGTGGTGTCAGTGCCTCACAATGCAATGTGAAACCTGAAAATGCCCATCCCTGCAAGTGTTCAAGCCCAGCTTGGTGCAACCTGGGCTTTTTAAGGTCCCTTCTAACCTATCCCGTTGTGGGATTATGATTCTCTGATATTCACCTTGAAATTTTAGGTGCATGGTGGCTGCAGGTGGTCATGTCTAGGGCAGGACAATGCACTGACCGGCAGGGAATTTGAGTCCCACCTGTCCGGTGCCCTTCCTCCAGAGCTTCCTGCAATCTTTGGAGGTGATTACAAGGGAGCAGTGGAGGCTGCACAGAGTAATGGTGGAGTGGGGTAAATCCCAAATCCCCTTTTTGCTCTCCATGACAAATCTTAATTTCTTCTAATAGAATTAACAACCCTCGCAATTTCCAAGGGTATCTCTGTTGCTCTCACACTTTAAAACTCTGCTGAGATGTAAGTTGTGTGTCTACTTACTCCCCTGCTTAATGCAACTTTAGGTGCTACAGAAATAAATTGCAATAGAAAATCTGCATAGTATTGTATCAAAACAGCGATAAAATTATTGAAAGCATTTGACATTATCTTCTTTTTTTTTTCTTTGCTGCCAATATTTTTTGTAGACTCTTTTTACAGACTGCACTGATTATTTTCCCACATAATCCTGTGCCATCAAATAGACTAACACATGAGCCATTCCTCTCTGTCTTTTCATACTTTCTTTTCTGTGAGTCACATCAGCAGCAGCAGTTAAGTAAATCAAAGTTTCTAAGACTCGGGGAAAAATTGTCATATGCAACACACAAAACCAGCTACTGTATTTCAAAGTTTTGGTTGAAGTAACAATATCAAACGGTCTCTGTCATATGGGAATCTTTTGCTCTCTTGTTCCTGCACTATATACTATTAAAAGGCTTTAGTAAGTGAGGCAAAGTAAACCCAAAGTGCCAGTTTACTGCTGGTGGGAAAAAAAAAAATAAAGGCAAAGTAGCAGCAAAGACAAACCAGAAACAAATGAATCCTTCCTGTGGATATGCCTCTTGTGTGTGTGACTGTGCCTGTGCTTTGCCTTCTCCTCTTCCTTTCCAACAACAGTCTCGAAAATGCAAAAAGTATTAGAGAATTTCTGCTCTAATTATTTTGAAGTTCTCTGATCAGCTCCCTATATCAGCAAAAGAAAACATTTCAGACCTTTCTTGCCGGTGGATTCAGGCTGTTTCTTTCCTTACCATTTGCAGGGTGTGCTTTAAAGAGAAGTGGAGTAAAACTCTGTTGCTATTTATCTTTTTGCATAAATGTCAGAGGAAGAAAGTCTTTGGCTTTGCTCTGCAGGGTCAGACACTTTAATCTGGGGGGAGCGGAGGATGGGTCATTTAAATTACTTTTTTTAAATTTTTTTGTTTGTTTTTGTGCTCCATCCAGAAGAAAATGCTCCTTCACAAATGGCCCTTGCTTTTCTCCTTCAGTCAATAAATCACAGGAGGCCCCAACCTAGTAAACCTGCCTTGGACTGATGCTTTATAAGCACTTTAGAGTAGTAATTAATCAACGTGCCACTCTTCAGCACAACGCATAAGTAACAGGGAGTGAGACAGGTAATGTTTTGTACAACCAGCCCCTGGCAGAGCAGTGCCCTGCAAACCCTCCTTGCACAGGGGAACATTCCTGGGGTTTGCTTTTCCATCAAAAAGGATAACTCGACAGAAGCCTGGCCCTGGTGGCCACCTCTCCTTCCACTCCCCACTGCCATTTCAGGAGGTGTTTGATAGCAGCGTGCTCTGTTGTGATGGGGGTATGCTCTGCCCCTCTTTTCTGCAGGAACAACTATGAAACTTTGAAGAATACATATACTGTTTTATTCCTTCACAAATACAAATTATCTGTGCTTGGTTGAGATATTCTTCTTTGGTAGTGAACTTTTACCTGTATGAGGAAAGAGCAGGAATGTTTGAGTAATTGCTCCCCCAAAGTAAGTAAATTTAGCCTTTAACTAGATCCCTTCCCTTTGTTTATTTGGTATTTTTGTGTTTATTTTCTCGGTTGTAAACAGACTACTTAAACAGTGAACTGCAGAGGGAAAATACAAATATTCTGGAATAAGGTACTGGAAAAAGAGTATATGTTTTATGCCATCCACTGGCCTCAGTCAATAGGAATATTATCACCTTTTGGTATGTTTCCAGTGAAATTGCACCTTTTGCCAATATCTGGTTTGATTTAGCACTGGAAGAGGAATGCAAAGCTTTTAGATTTCAGCTATTCTTTATGGTGTATTTTTTCTGATGAAACAATACAAAGAAAGTAGCTCTTGACAAGTCACATTTTTCACACAGTGATCTCTTGTTAGAGACCTGTGAGACTGCTGTAATTTCCTTCCCACTACGTTCAATGAATTCCATGCACGTGAGGGAGAAAATGGATAGTGGAGCCCGAGTTCCTGCACTACCCCACTGTGCAGGTACCCAGAGGAGGATGGAGACCTGCCCTGGGATTCCTTACATTGCTCTTCTGCTATACATTAGTTTTAATCTTCCACTGAGCAAAATATAGGCTTTTGGAACAAAAATAGCAAGAGCTAGCCCTTTGCAAGCTTTATGGTATGGGTCAGATTTACCTTTCAGTATCCTGATGTAAAACACTGAGATCAGAGGAGTTACCCCAATGTAAAACAGGTGTGCACATGTGCATGCACATAAACAGGGATGTGTATTTCTTTTCTTTTAAAAATCTATATATAATTCAGATCTTAACCTCTACCAAAATAAACCTTTGTTAGCATCATGCTGCTGCTTCCATCAGGATTTTTGCTGGCAGGGTCTCATCAATGAAAGGTGAAGAATACTGGATAAACCAACCTTAATTTTTGTCCAAAACAACTCCTGAGTCAGCCCATGCAAATATGATATCCAAGCACTGCAATTCCACAACAAACTTCTCTTCTGCTTAAAAATATGTGAGCATCCATGATACACTCATCCATTTCGTGCAGATCACATGCACAGTTTTAGCTCTGACCTAGAATGAATTAGCTTCTATTCCCAAAGCTATATATACAGTGTTAAGTTATCTGGGGTTAATTTGCTGGAAAAAGGATTAGAAGCGAGTTCAGTTTGTGTGTCTCTGAGAAACGAAGATTTCGTCTCAGTTGTTTATGTGTAGGCATCGAAAGAAGTCTGGAAGCAACAGGGTATGTGGAGGAAGAGGGAAAGGGTTACAGCCTCGAGTTTCCCGAGAAGCACAGCTTGCAGCTCTGCTGCCGAGAAGGTTTCTCCATCTGGCAAGCCTCCTGGGATGCCAGACTGGAGCAACCAGTTTGCAGGAGCTGCACGGGGGGACACCTTCCCCGGCCGTCCATCAGCGCAGCCAGCGCCGTGCCGGTGCTCCTGCTTCCACCCAGCATCCTCCCACCAGCCTGCCCTGGGATGGGAATTGGGAGCACACAAGGGAGTGTGTGCAGAGGTGGGGTGGCTGTTGAATCCCTTGGGAAGGCGGGGATACACCCTCGGTGTGCTCCAAGCGGTGTGGGTCAGCGCGTGAACGAGCCCGAGGAAAAACATGGGAGAATTAAAGCAACTGTCGTGGTAACAAAGGGAGTTCCTTGAGCTTCTTCTCACACAGGCTAAAATTAGGGTATGGTAAATAAAAGAAGGCATTTTTTTTTGTCTTTTAGTGAAGCATTCCTAAACTCTGCAAAATAGGGAGACAGCAGTTGCTGTGAATATAGAGTTGCAAGCCTTTCCCCCCCCCTGCTTCCCAAACAGAATTTCCAGCGACATTTTGCAATAAAGGAAAAAGGAATATGCTGAAAACCAGTTGTGCTTCAAGAGGGGGATTTCTGTAGGAAACTCAGCTCGCTGTTGAGGAGTTGCCTGTCATACCTGGAGACAAAATTCTACCACACTGTGTAAAGTAGCCTCACTTTCTGCCCAAATTGCAAAGGAACCTTAACTATAGCATTTCTGATAATGCTTCCATAACGTGTGTGTGTGTGTGTTCTCTGAGGCATTCATTTGGCTGGCACATTGGAAAATGGTTAACACAGTGAATGTGGGGTGTCATTTTTGTAGTGGAGAATGTGTGCCAGAAGAATTCAACTGTAACCACTAAATATTTGCTTAAAAATAATTTTAACCATCTGGACTCCTTTTTTTCTTATTCTTCTTATTCTTCTTTTGAGGTGGGGTGAGAAGGGAGTATTTTAATAGGAATGATTTGTGGTTACAAAATGAATTTGGTTAATTTGGTTACCACCCCCATTTATATGATGACTACAAATAGTTCCTAACATCTGAAGTTTTAAAGAACCAGCAGATTTTTTCTCTCTTGAGCTTCAGAAGCTGGAAACGAACTTACAAAAGACAATAAATTGTTCTTGATGGAATAAATAGTTTGTGGGGTTGCTATTGTTCCTCTTGACAATACACTAACATGTGCTAATAGAGGAAGAATTGAAGAGCTTGCGTAGTACAGGCTCTTCTGCCAGGCGAAATTTTTCCACTTTGGAGCAGGAATCAGGTTCCCTAACTCATAGGGCAGGGAAAATGTGGGGCTGGGATTCCCAGGAGCCAGCACCTGCTGCTCACCCCAGCGCTGGGAGAGCTTCAGGGCTCTTCCACAGCAGAACCAGCTTTGGGGGAAACTCAGAGCAACCTACAAACCTGTTCCTAGATAAATCTGATCAGAGTTTGTTTCAGAGATGGGATAACTGGGATATTTTTTTTTCCCTGGCTAGAATAAGGATGCTTGCTAAAAGTAGGGCTGTAATAAAAGTTTTCATGACTTCCCATACTTAGAGGGATTTTTTGTGTGTCTTACTTAAGAACATACACCTTGTTTTTAAATATTCAGAGTTCAGGAACAGATTTTTTGGTTCTGATTCCAGTTAAATAGAGTTAAATATAGGCAGTAGCTGTACAAATTTCTATGTTCCCTGTGCCTTGCCTTAGCATATTAAATGAATGTTTTATGGAGTCTGCTATAAATACATCTGTTAAAAGATTTTTATCATACTTTGAAATGCCTGAGATTTAACTGCTACCTTTGTGCACTAATGATATACTAGTGAATGTGCACAAGAGATAAAATAAATAGGGAAACTTGCATGTAGTGCTCTTGTTTTAGTAGCTCTCAGAGCTACTTTTCCTCTGTTTTGTCATACGCTGCAGCACTGGCTTCATCCAACTCGTGGTACATTAGGAACAATTTAGTGTCATTTCATTTAAAATATGCAAGCTTTATATTGAGAGTAAATGTGTAGCCACAAGGTAAAATTAAAAAAATATATATATTTGTCTCATCATTAAAAAAAGCCTTTAAAGTTTCCATTATCCATTATGTCAGGTAGCAAATATCTTCTCAGTGTAACTCCAGACATTAAATCTGTCAAGAGGCATGCAGTAAAATAAATGTCTGGGATACCTTCATAAACAAAAATCTTATTTCCATAATTCATACAGCTGGCTGGCATTTATTGGCACGTCAGGTGCAATGGGGACATTTCAGGAACATTAACATGTACAGCATCATTTGTCAACAAAGCAACAATGTAAGCAAATCGTTCAGAACTCATACAGATTTACAGCTTTCTCTGCCAGCTGCTAATTACGGTGTGCTCTGCCTATTTGGTATGGTCTTTTTTATTGGAAAATGACAAAGGGGTTATGGTATCCCAGTTTGGAATATAGATGCGCTTTTAGTAATAATATGAGTGGTAATATGACTACACAGCCTGGAGTTTTGATCTAGTTGCACTCGTCTGATAATTGACCGGTTCTGATTGATGAAGGACAAAGGGAAATTCGCCGGGATATTTACTTACTTGTAGAAGTAACCTCTGCAAACAAAGAAATAATAAAATAGCAGAGAGCATGAGAAAGTATCCCTGCTTTAATATTGTTTTTCCTTGCTGAACATGACAGGGAAAATTCAGTCCTTTCTGAAAACCTGATCTGTTTATCGAGCAGTGCTCAGCGAGCCCTATACGTTGCAGGCTGGCAAATACCCTTTGAATATAGCTGTCCACTCTGACGGACAAAAATTAAACTTTCAGCATTTCAAACAATGCAAAGGTTAAATAAGAGCTAACAGTGCCATCAGTAAGGGCCAAAATATGTGCTAATGATCTGTTTTCAGCATCCTCTGTGTCTGTCTCCATTTCTCTCCCTTTATTTGTTGTGTGTGTTCACCAATGTATGTGTTTTTACAAGTTAATGACAGCAAGTCAGATCTACTTTTTATTTCCAAGCTTTGGCCAGTTTGCATTTCAATCTCATAAAAATATAATTAGTAGGGCTTTATGCTTCAGATGTATAAATTCAATATGCTTTCAGAATTATTATACCTGTTATTCAGCCAAAGGTATAAAGGTAAGAGGATTCTATTAGCTAAATACATATTTAAACACCTAATAAAAACCCTTATTCAGTTCTGTTTCTTAGTTTCAGTTCATGAACAGTAACCACTATTCTGAGTTAAGATCTTGACCATTTAATTTTTAAGAAAAAAGTAATTAGACCATATTATGGATTAATCCCTTGCCAATTTTCATTTTTAAATCAAAGTAATTTTAGTCTTGGGAACTACATAATTTTATGCAGAAAGAGTATATTTTGCCAACCTTATTAAAATCTTTTAAGACCATATTTTCTATAGGCTTCCAAAAATTATCTCACAAAAATGTGTGGGTGCACCCATCTGTACACATGAATGGGCAACTAAGAGCATAATTATCCACTTTTGCACATGCAAATGGAGGTGTTTAAGCACAAATTAGCTGACCCCCAGACTCTGCTGGTGCATTTCTCTTGAGCCGGTTGACACTGTTTTGTTGAATTCCACAATATAGGTTAAAACCTCGGGAAGATTTTTTAGGTACAATAACTTTTCTGTAAGGTATCTGGAATTGCTAGGGTCTTTTAGAAAATGTTTCTGATGCAACAGTGAAATGAGGTGTAGCTTAGTGCCAGTACTCGGGTGTTATTTTGGTTATAACGACTGCATGATTGTCTCAATAAAATAAACTCCATTGGCTCCAGCAGCGATTACTGCCTGCCACTGCTTCTCTAGAAGCAGAATACACACATTCCTACGGGGAAAAACTACTGCACTAGGATTATAAAAAATTGACCATCAATCTAAGTCTGTATGAGCAATCACAGCCGCTTTCGGAGTTATTTTGTATTAGAAGCAATTTACCCATCTGGAAGAACAAAGATCTGTGCAAACGCTGGAGCGACTGACTTCCAGCAGATGCTTAAAGGAAGTTAAAATCCCAACTACTTCTGGGGTGCCTGGCCTCGATTTCTGACCTGGAAATGTTCAATATGTTGAGGAGCTCTTCCAAAAGCTGGGGCAGCTCGCTGGTACCTTGGCTTTGTGCTCCCTTCTTGCTGATGCTCTCCCCACCACCCCTGGCCAGGCTCCTTGCCCACACAGCTGCACAGGGAAAAGGGGAGCAGTCGTAAAGCTTCTGGAATGAGACATGGAAATTAGTGCCTGCATCGCCTCGGTGTTGGTTGTGTGAGTATTCTGGGATGGGGTGAGAAATGGGGATGAGCCTTGACTGGGGCTTTGCAGAGTGAAGGGGTGAGCTGTAGGACCAAGGGTATGAGTTTCTTGGATGTGGGGCTAAATCGTGGCTTTGTGCTGCTACAGGGATTTAGGGAAACAAACATACATCCCACAGCTTAGAAATCCAAAGGTTAATGACCCCTGGAATTCGCATTTACCCCCAATATGGAACCCAAATGAGACAGCGCTGCTGCAAGTCCTGATGGACAAAGACCAATAAATGCAAAACTAACTTTATACTGTAATTCAAGATTATTTGAATTTACTTTATTTGTGAAATCTTTCCATTTGTCTTCGTTCTTTTGTACATTTGAAGAAGAAGTTTAGGCATTCCTTGATCCATAGAGATCGCTTTTCTTCCTTTTCTTCCCTTTGATTCCACTTGCCTAATAATAATGGGCATTATCTTATATCCATATTTAATTTTATTATGTCATTCGCATTGCAAGAAAAGGATGTTCTTTTCAAACATTGTAATGCATTTAGTATTTCACTAGTCATCAGTTAAATCAATTTTTCCCTTTATTGGATCTGAATTATAAATCAACTAGTCATTGTATGGGATACTGTATATGAATGTACAGTATATCATTATGATGTATCCTATAATAATGTCTCTTAGACACGAAAACTAAAGATGGTGGTTTAAAGTGCTGAGAGAGAAAAAATTGGAAACATCTGTTAGTAGGAAGTAGAGAAGACTTTTCATTAAAGTTTGTCAAGTGTATTTGATAGGAAGAACACACTGGGCCGTATTCTGCCACCCATTACACACACCCACCCCAGAACCCAGCCTGCTTTTTCTGTCTCATGTAGAAAAGCCAAGATGATGGGAGACATTGAAAAGCCAGCTCTCTGCTTTGGTACGGCAGCTCAAGGGATCTGGCACCTGGGGCAGAAGGAAACTTTTAACGGAAAAGAGATATCACAATGGAGTCAGTTGTCTTTGTGCAGAGATAATGAGAGCTGTCCTGCTCTTACATTGAGTATGTCAGCGAGATCACAGGGAAGAAGTGGCTTGGGACAGTTTTAGGCAAAAGCTCTTTTATTTCCACTTATCCACTATCTGCAAGAAGAGGAAGCCTTAAAAAAATATAAAGAAAAAATTAAGGAATGCGAAGATGTGTTATTTGGAGGCCTTTTATGAGCAGATATCTCTCTCAGAGTACTGTGAACAAGCTAGGGAGTGAAAAAAGGACAAAACGGGGAAAATGGTTAAAAACTTCTGGGATGGTGTGTTTTATCTGTATTGTACAGGAATCCACGTGAGCAGACATGAACTGTCTATTGAAGAAAACCCTACCAGGGCCATTTCCCACTTACACAGGTTCCACCACTTGTGCTGGTGTCAGCAGCAGGGATTTTGGCAGTGCCAAATTCATGGGTTACAGCAAACCCAACCAGGGTGTAGCTGCTGCTGGCACCACCTCTCAGCCTTGTCCTAGGGCTGCAAGTGTGGCACAACAGTTACATGTTCATCTCATCCCCACGTCATTTTTGCACACTGTCAAAGGCACGTTTGCACTTTAGAACTCTTTGGGCAGAAGGTGAAATACCCTCTGCACCCACAGCACAGCCCTCTTCTCTGGCAGGTGCAATAGTTTAAAAGCCAATATCTCACCTTGCCTTTGCAATTTTTTTCCCATTTCTGCCTGCCCCCAGCAGTCTCTGAGCCCCACTGTTTCCGTGATGATATACAGAACTATAAAATCAGACACAGCAGTCACAGGGCCCGGTGAGAATTACTCCCGAAGTCAATAGAAAACAGAATATTGCTTATTGATTTGGTCTAGCCTGTTGTGTGGTCGATGGAGAACAAACGAATACAAATAAAATGAATCAATTGGAATCTGGCTGTGGACCTTGGTGAGTCACATGAAGTGGGTTTCTGATATCCTTTATCATCACGCACAGCCAGTGAAACAAGAGTGCTACTGTCTTCTGCTGGAGAGGAGAGTTACCTCAGGCTATACTGAAAAAATGCTTTTTTCTTATTTTTAGACCTGAATCAGCCCATGCCAGCAAATGTATTCTTGTGAATACAGATCCTACTTTGTTGTAATGCCCATGGGAAGGCGGTAGTGTAACCTGTTTGGATGCAGCTGCAGACCACCTGTAGAGAAAGTCAAATTAGGGAGAGACCCCACTGTTCTTTGCATTAATGCTTTTTGTGTTGTGGCCTGAATCCCCCTCCCTCCCCCTTCAATGTATCTTTCTCAACTGGGGAGATGGAGAGCACGTTTTAAGACCTTCTGTCCGTTTAAGGCATCTTGTGATTGAAAGAAGATTTGAAAGACTGTAAAATCTCCCCAGTCACCAATGAGCGATGGTGTGCAAGGAGCCTTAATACTTTCAGGATGAATTTTCCTCCTGGTCTTGCAGGTTTGGGAGGTGGTGTCTTTGTGGAAAGGGCTTAAAGGGCACATTTTTATCTCCCTCAAGTAATCTGCATGTTAGGGAATTCTCCTAGCTTTGGAAATGGAAAAGTGGTTGTCAAGAAGTAAAGCCTTAACTTGCCACACTTTTTGTCCCATTGTTTCTAAATAAAAGATGGGCAAACAAAAGGAAATGGCTCAAGTCTAAACGCAGTGCCTGTGTATCCTGAGTGCCCACATATAAACAGGCACAACCTCACTGATCTTACTTAAGGACACTGAAAGTCCCTTTTCCTACAGATTTCTCTGTGTTCAGGACACAGGGATAGTTAAGCATGTAAACAACTGGTTTGAGATTGTATATCCTTGATATGAGAAGTAGTTTTAGTTAGTTGAGTTAGTTCTCCTGCTATCTCAGCTGCAACTGCCAACACTGCTGGTGTCTGTAACTTCTCAGCAGATTAAGCTTTTACTCATTTACCAGGTACCATTTTTTTGCATAGCAATGCAATATTCCACCTTATGCCACACAAGAGCTGCCTCCAATGAAAATTTCATGTCATTTCTACTTTTCACCCCATTTCTTCACAGATGAATCCCACAGTTTTACTAATCGTTGACGTACTAGTTAACACAGGCAGAGCTTGTAGATGGAGGTAATGTCATCAAGCCTTGCCTCATTTTAAATTCCTTCCTCTGGCTGGTGATATCAATGTTCGCTGCAAAGACACTGATGATACTGAATTTAATTGGTATTTATGTGTAGGGTCATGTGTACTCTCAAAGAAGTTTCTGTGTAACTTTTCCCTAATTGAAATTAGATTGAAGTGTTGCTGTGTACACTGAGACTTAATGGTGACAACGTTGAGCCAGCTTCGGAGCTCAGATGCATGGCACGCATCCCAAGAAATCTGCTATGATGCTCCCACATACATCTATGCATATTTTTATGGTACAAGAGACATAAGGTGTGGAAAAGGAGCAGTCTCTTTAAGGGGGATGTGGCAACCCTATCTGCCAGTCATCTTGCCTCTGCTGTTCTATTCCTTTTACAGCCATTCTGCCTGGCTGGTATCTATAACATCTTTACATACGTGTCTAATGGCTTCACGATGATTAAAATCCAGGGGAAAGGGAGAGGACCTGGGAGTAATGGACTGGCAGCACTGGTACTATGTGAAAATGCTTTTTGGGCTGATTCAGGGGTGTATTTTTCATCACCTTATATTTTAAATAACATTATTATATGAGCAACCTGGTCTGCAAATCATTTTGGGACTCAGTCTGAGTCTCACAGCTGCTGTGCAATGTGAAGGGCCAGTGCTGATATTGGTTATAATGAAATGTTGCTGTTAAATCCTTATTTTGCACCTTATTTTGACTCCAGACCAGTGCATACTCTTCTCCCTAATGCTTGTGGAGAGTACAGAAAAGTGAATTCTCACTGGTGGTAGAAGTGTTTTGACTGGGAGTTTAATTTATAGCAGCTCATAGAATTGCAGTGTGTAATAAGCAATGTCCTTGAACATTTTTCATGTGCTTCTAAGTGACTCTTTAAAAAACATCGGTTTCCCTTGTAAAAATCATTAAACTTGTTAAGGAAGAAGCTGTAGTCTGAGTTGGTAGTCATCCCAGTGCTTTAAATACTAGTGGATAATTAGTGACATGAATAAATTAAATATATTTCAGGTATAAAGTTGAGGAAAATCACCAAATATTAGCAAAGCTCCAAAATCAAACTACTTTGTGTCGTGTGCTGTTTAAATGACTGTGGTTTATAAATGTGCATAATTCCAAAGAGATCACATGTTTCACATAATAAAAATTACTGTGACATAAAATATATATTTTCCTAAAAAGTACTTGTAATATCAAAAGGACTGTGAAGTATTAGCCATTTAATACAAATTTATCTTTTCTTGCAGATGATTACATTTTCATTTTAATTGCTCACATTTTCGGTTCTGATCTTAATGTTTTATAGTAGTGAAGACATGCCACAAAGAAAGAAAGAAAAAAAAAAGAAAAGATTTTATTTGTTAGTTAACAGTCTTCAGAAGTCCTAATTTGGCCAATGTGTTCTGCTGCAAAGTCTCGGAATGCTGTCTTGCAGTTTCAAAAGTGATCTTATTTGGCTTCCCAGAAACTATTATGCCTGGAGGATGCCATGAGAACAAGGGCTGCCTTGTTAACAAGTAGAAAACCCTCAAAAACAAGATAGGATCCTGATATAAATCATAATTTAGATGCACAGAGCTATGTTCACAACCACAGTAATGTAATTCATTTACATCTAGTTATTACTTATCTCCACCCGAACTCCGAAGTTCAGGAATGCAGCTGCCTTGTGCCTTGTGACTCGTGGGGGTTAGGGAAGAATGACATCACCAAATTTAAGCACATTACCACGCTGACATAGTGGCACCTTGTTTTCCCTTCCGCGGATAGAGCGGGGATTGTGTGCTACCCCCCATTCTCCCAAAGAATACCTTTTTTCCCCTTTCAAGCAGCTGCTATATGAAGGGTTGCAAATGTCACTTCAACTAATGATGAATGATGCTTGACCCTTGGACCTGTTACTATGAATTTTATGCAATGCTAAATTAATACGAAAGATCTCTGCTAGAAGACTTCAGCTATTATGCATGCAGCATAAATGATATGTTAAACAATCCAAATTTTTTTCTCATAACCATGGTAAAATGCAGAGCTGTTTCAACGTTTTTTTGATGTGTATTTCCACTTCAGATTAGTATCTTTTCTTTCTAAAAATATTTTTGGTAAGCAAATCAGTTTGCGAAAAACATTGTCAAAAGGGCAACTGGCCCACATGTCTTTGTTGTTCACGTTTGAATATAATTAATTATGTAAAGCAATAGTTTGTGGAAGCTTAACAATTAGTAGGATCTGTCAAATAGTCGCACAGAAATTACTAACTAATTGAACTATTGATCTTTTATTGTTTCAGGAAGCAGGGCAGAGTGTCATTCCTTTATCTCTTAAATTCGTTATTATAGCATATCACAATTTTTCAGCAATATATTCTTCCTAATAGATTAATACATAAACAACCCACCCAGTAATGCCACAGTGGGCAAAAGTGTTTGAAATAAAACCACCTGTTTTAATTAGCATTCAGATTCATGCTGTTAAAAAAATGGTAATCCTCTTGCAGTTATATGACATTTCTAAAGCTTTGAATTTCCATCTGTATCTTATATTATGATGTTTCAGGATTGTCGTGAGTTAATTATGTTAACTTTGGAAACATTGCCTGCATTTAGAATGAAAAACTTCAGCTTGAATAGCCAGGAAAGCAGATGCTATCTTTCTTGTCAACTGCTTTGTTGTGTGATGCCTTGAAACTTTTTTATAAGATTCTGTCTCCAAAAGGAAGTATAAATCTCCATTTATTTGAAATGTTGCTCTAATCTAATCAATATTTTAATATATTTCTCACGGGAGGGACCTGAATGCATCTCAAGGAACCAAAGACATGAAAATCTCTTATTTTATGTTGAAATCCTCTTGTTGTTACAAGTCCATTCACAAGACTAATTTGTAGAACAAGAAAAAAATCCATGTACTATAAAGTTCTAAAATTGTTTTGAAGCATACCCTCGCCGTCCTGTAATATATGCCTGTAAGTTGAGGCGGAATGAGAGGAATTGGAAGCATTACAATTAGGATACACAATCCAGATAAACCCTGGGAAAGAGAAAGGGAGGCACAAACCAATGGGCAGCGTGGCAAGCGTTCTGCCACAGAGAAAATGAAAATGCAAGTGGGGGCGTGCACGTGAGGTGGAGGGAGAGGTGTGAGGTGAACAAGGACCTGGTGGATGCAGGAGACGCCGCTGTCTCCTCCTTACACGTGAGGCTGTGTGGGAAATGGAAAACATCGTGACGTGAGTCACCCGAAATTCATCGCACCCCTTCCCTGCCAAGGAGGAGCCACAGGCACTGCCAGGCATGTTTACGAGTGCCCCGGGGTGTTCACGCATCTCCTGAGGCTCAGTGGGAGAAGGCAGGGGATGGCACGTGGAATCGCACGTGGCAGGGTGGGCGGAGATATTATTTTAAGGCCACTCTGGCCCCAAAATTCCAACGTTTCGGTCAAAATGACCTGGGCAAGGTCTCAAATGTTGCTGTTATGCAGCTCAGTATGTCACCAGTCGTGTGATTCCATGGGTTTCACGAACACAGGCTTGATACCTCAAAGGCATCCTATTCCTCCAATGAAAGTTATTTTTTCTGTCACAGAATTGTTGTGTTTGTAAGCCAGCTCTGTGCAAAACAAGCTAAAATGTGCAGGATAACCCACGCCTGGATCAGGAGAGGATCCACTGGTGTGACTTCAGAGAGCATGATGGAACCCTGAAGCTGATGAGTTTTTTATGAAAAAAGTGCATTTACCGTGAATCTTCCATATTCAGGGCGACATGTGATTCTCAAAATGTATAAAAATATTTGAAAAATTTGTGTTATTATTAGCACTATTATTATCAAAGGACACTTCGTTAACATTTGAAAGTCCTTCAGTGCACTTGAAGATATATTTGTTTTAGCAACTTATATAATCCCCTCCTGTTTAAAGTTTTGTTTTAAACACATACAATTATCATCTCATATGCCCTGATTCAGTAAGCACTTAGAAGCATTCCTATCTTTAACAGCATAGCTAGTCCCAGCTAATATCCAGGGAATGGAATTAGAGCTTCAGATATTAGCAAAAAGTTATGCAAATGTGAATTAAGCAACATGGTTTTGAAGTAAGTTGACTGAGGACTTTTTATTCCTTAAACCAAACGCAAAAGTTTGACAAAATATTAAAAAAAAAATCAAAGCAGGCATTACTGATATTAATAATTATTTTTAAAGTATATAAAGTTGAATAATTTAGTCTGGCAACTTGAAGGAATTAGGCACTGTAATAACCTTCCAGTAAGGGTAGTGAAGAAAATGCTAATGGCTTTGAGGCAGAGCCATCAGCAAAAATATAATATATAAGCAAATTTAAATATGTCCATACATATCTATATATATGTACAGGCTTATGGACATATAAAATAAGATTTATATTTTTGTTGACTTTTAGCATGTAAGTCACATTAATTAGCATTGTTGAAGTTACCTGCATTGTAAAACATGACTATTTCCAAGCTAATAGAATTTATAATTTAAATTTTTATCAAATTTTATCAAATTTATTTTCCTTTGCTTTTGCCTTTCCTGGTGTAACTTCCCATACAGCCAAACCCACATCTAACATGGTGCTTTGCTATGGAAAACTCTCAATACCTCATGTCTGCCCGTGAGGTGAAGTGATATTATCTGTTCACTATATAACTGATAAAAAATGGTTGTGTTAGGTAACAATCACAGCCAAATTTTCTTGAACCAGGGGAGGTGAAGCCTGGATTATTCTTATTACCCAAATGCAGTCCTGGATATTTCTTTTGGGTTTTTCAAGGCAATTCACTTTACTACTCGTAGGAAAAAATACGTAATTCCTAAAGGCAAGGTGCAAGTATTACAGTGCTAGTTGAAAAGTATTTAACAAAAGTGTCCTTTCTTTTTGAATAACTTGAATAAAGTGTTTAAATGACCTCCTCCTAACCAGAAGAGAATATAGAGAAGAAATTAAGCTTTATTGGTAAATTAAAGCCCAAATCCCATGGTTGATGAGAGATATGGTCCGTTTGAAATAGTTACAGTTTCAGACTTTCTCTTCTACAATCAGCGGGTGGAGACCAACATAATCCAATTAATTGTAATTCCCTTTTGTGGCACTGGTACAGTGGTGAATGATATAGTAAGTCCATTGAAGTCTTATCTTTGGTCAGATAATCCAAATGGATTCATATTATGAAACAGTCCTTTATAAAAGTTCTGATGAACAGAAGTGTTTTGACTTTAGTGAACCAAAAGATAAATTCTATACAAAAATAAAATGTTTTGTCCTTGACATCGCCAGGACTTGTGTGCACCTCATTTCATGTATGAATACTTCTTTCATCAGATGCTCTGCTTCAAAGAGCCCATTCATTTAAAAAAAAAGTAAAATTTGTTCTCTGGACATCCTAAAAAAAAACAAGGTGTGAGAACAGAGATTTACGTGTACCAGGTACCCTTTATCCTTGGAAATAGTCCCATCAAAATAAATGGGGTTGCAGATATGAGGAATATGTGAACAGCACTTCGAGAGTTGTTTAGTTGGTATTTTTCTAATAAAAAACCAACTAATATTTCATTGATAATTCTTACGGCTGTAAACAAACCGTATATGTTTGTTCCTTTCTAGTATTGTAGGAGGACTAGGGGAATTGCTTAATTTTAGCTTGAGCTTTGATCTATTTACATTTGGAAGTCATTTACATAAAGGAAGTTATAATGATCTTTATTGTTTTGCTAATTATTTCCTTTGATTATTGAAACTCACTTACTGAGGCACAAGCTCATTGTTACTGGGGTCAGTCACAATAATATATTTGGCTCCATGCAACAAGTCAGGATTGGGTGGCATTCTTGTTTTTTGAATTGTTTTCTTGCAGACCCTTTCAGTTTAACAATCACTGGAGACAGGGCTGATTTAATGCATCACTCGTCTGATCCAGTGCTTCATATTTTGTATTTCTCCTTTCCTTTAAAGTTGTCCATAGCAGGCCCACACTACAGCAGAGTGTTTTTGCTTGTAGCATGTTGAAATCTCATATTTACTAGAGGATACTGAGATGCCATTTGTGGAAGACAACACACTAGACAATATATTGAGGTCAGATCTTTGCAGCCTCTCTCAAAAACACTCTTTTCCCCATTTTTTTAATTCTCTCTCCCTTAAAGTTTCTGGCTGAAATTTAATACAAAGTATTTTTTACCCTTTGGGGTACATTACATATGAAATAATTTATGACCCATGAATCACAAGAAGGCAGTGAATTAGGTTTCAGATAAGTCTGCCAAATATTACAAAACATTGTGTACAGATTTTTGGACTATGAAAAGGCTTTTGACAAGAATGGAAATAGAAGCAGTGTTAGAAACAGCAAGACGGAGAAGAACAGAACAGCTATATGACAGAATCCTAAAGCACTCTGAGTTAGAAGCACAATTAAAAAGATATGAATATGAACATATTTTTGATGCATGAAAATGGGACAGAGAGTCATTGTCCAATTCTTCTCTGTATGAGATCTTGAGAGCCTTCAATTTATTTAAAATGTAGATTTGCAGACACTGATACACATAATTCTGATAAAAGATCTGACTGTAAATGGGGAAGAAAAAAAGAGATAAAACACCTAAAATTAGATTGCAGAGAAGCTTACTGAAGAGCAATTACACAATAACAAATGTTAATAACAGATTTGAAGTTGGAAGGCAGATATTTACCTTGATTAATGTATGTATACACACTACACAGCAAAGAGAGGAGGATCAATCAAGTCAAAAGCAGAATTCAGAATGGACTTTTCCCTTTGAATAGAAAAAATGAATCCTGAAGAATAAGTTACTGGTCTTGGCAAGTATTTGGTATTTTTGTTCTGTCATTAGTCCAGTTAAAAATAAAGAGGGAGGAATAAACAGAAAAAAGAAAGTAAAGTGTGCTTTAACTATGAGGAAGAAGCTGAAGTTACTGTGCAATAAGTAAATAGAGAGAATTAGATAGAAGGCAGAATCTCAGCACAAGTAAGACAAATGTAATTTCCCCTCAGCACAGACATTTAATTTTTGTGAGTTGCAGAAAGCCTGCCAAGCCCCTTCCCGGAGTTTGGGCAGCCTTGGTGCTCTGTGGGAGGGTAAGAACTCGTTGGGAATTCCTCTGTGCTCTTTTCTTGTCCCTTTTTTTAAACCCTGGGAGGTACCTGACTATTTCTCTGGCCCCAAAAGAAGGAGAGATCAGGCCCTGCAGGTCTCCACGCTGGGGCTGTGTCTGCCTGCTCCTACTCTTTGTTTACAAGTCACCTCCAAGCGAGTCTGGCAGAAGAATGTTGATCTGTAAACAGGTGGTCTATTTATTCTTAGGGAGATTTCAGCTGCATTTTGAGGGGAAATATCCTCCCTTTAAAATCATTCCTTTTCCCATACGGAATAGTTGATCCAGCTAAATTTAATGAATTTTAAAAATACTTGTAATTATAATCCCATTGCAGTAATTATTGCTTCAGATCACGATGATAGAATATGCTAACTCAGAGCTAATACCTGTCATTGAAGCTTGTAGCAGGTATTGGCAGTGAGTAACATGTGAGTATCTTGGTGAGGATACCTGTCTCTGGCTGCCAAAATTATTGTCCTTTCAGCACCATATTTTTATACTTCCAGTTTCAAACAGCAACTGAGAGCTCAGAAATTTCCCTGGTGCTGTGGCATCACTGGCTGGCCATTTTTCCAAACCTTTGAACTCTGCACACCTTCACCATGTACAACCCCTGAACTCCTCAAGTGTACTGGATCTTTTTCACAGAAACAATGAGGCAGTTCATCCCTCTCTTACTCTTAGGACTTTGTGGAATTAAACAAGAACGACTTTGACCCAGTGTGCCCAAGTACAGAAACCTTTTCTTTTTCTGGCGCAGGCTGAGGTTTAAGTCAGCAGTACTTCACTGTTGAACTGTCATTTTGGAGGACTGGAATAAGCAGCACTCTGGGTGCACACAGAGATGTTCTGCATTTTAGCTGAAGTTGCTCAGTAATTTGTGCTTGGACTTCATGGAAATGGGCACTCCAATAATAAACACATGCTCAGGCACTGTAACATCACAGCTTAAATTTTCTGTCGTTGGAGCATGCCAGGTTCCTCCAGCAGAGGAGGAGAAAAGCACACAAGCTTTCTTTTGCTGACCGTATCCTTGATAATTCATCAGTGCTAGCATTGGATGGATTCAGACAAGGCTGTTTAGAAATCCATTGCAGACAAAATGTAATGATTTGCTTAGCTGACATTTTCCTTGATTTGTTTAAACACTCTTGGAGGTGAAGTGCCATGCATTGAGTTCAGGCAGGACAATGGATCTCCCAAACCTAGCAAGGGAGAGAGGAAGAACTCAACAAAAATCCACCTGAATGAGGAAATTATTACTTCACAAGAGTTGAGGCTTTTGTTGTGCTATTTTACAGAAGTTCCAGGGGGGTTATGCAGTTTGGAGGGTGTATATAGACTGCAGTGTCGGGGCAGGATTTACCTCAGGGGGGAAGCCCAGCACCTTGTGCTGTTTCACCAAGGAATTGAGCTCCTTGCCATAGAGTGATGTTTGTGCTGTCAGTCATGAAAACAGCCCTCACAAAAGGATTTTTTGATGAAGAACTGCCCTGGTGCACGTGGAGAACTTCTCCTTGAGTCTGCTCTTTCCATTTTTTCCTATCGAAGACCATGAATGATCAGAAAAATATTTTTTGATGAATATAACTATTAAAAAAAAAGAGGAAGTTTCTTCAAGTTGGAAAAAAAGCATAACGACACTGGTCAGTTGGTCCTTTCCTGGTGTTTGCATGAGGAATTTTCTTTTCCTCTTTCAACCACAGGACTCTGTTTTGGATCTGTCAGTAGTAAAATGCCTACCGGGATGAGTGAGTCCAAAAAATTTCCCAGGATTTGAGACAACTGGGAATTCTTTGTACACACCCAGCTCTTCCACAATGATTTTGTTTTGAGGGAAGTTGTAAGGATTATTTAATAGTGCCATGGAGGACTTTCTCCAGGGGAGATCTCCCTCACCTCATATACACTGGTCACTGGGATAAAAACCCAGTGCTCTGAATTTTCCCACCCTGGAGCTGGGGGCTGACATACCCAAATGCCAAAATTTCATCCCACGGCTGCTGTGTGCAGCCACCTGTAGGGAAAAGGTGGAAAAGGCAGCAACACCAGCAAATGGATCACAGTTTGAGACCCAAAAAGACCCAGTCTCACCAAAGGATTTAGAAGGTTTTTTGAGGGCACAACCTCCACAGCAGACCGGGCATTGCCAGCTGGGTTTGCGGGACTGGTTTCTCACGTGGTTTGGGGTCACCCATGAGCTGCAGGAATGTGGAATGCTCAAAGGGGGCAAAAACTTCTCAAGGTGGCGCTCTGGCATGTGATGGCAGCACGGGCAAGAGACAGCTTAGAGCTGGGAAAATACAAGCTATGAATTATCTGAAAAGACAAGTGGAGGAGCAGGGCTCTCAAATGACTGCATTTTGCTCCTAGGGATTAGTCTACATACCAGGCAGGGCATGTGGTTAGAGGAACCACATCCATTTTCTTTCAAAACTCAGCTCTCTCTACAGCTTTGCTTGATTTTTTTTTTTTTTTTTCCTGTCTTTAGCTGATCTTTCCATAGATTACCTTCTTCCTTTCTGAACTTCAGAATGGCACCCTTAAACCAAAGCTGATCTCCTGTTTGGTTCTACTGCAGACATTACAAGTGCCATTAAAAATGTGAATTGTTGAAAAAGCTGAATAATAACACAGTAAAACACACATTCCCTTCACAAATGTATTGTATATCGATTTTTTTTTTAAACTAATAACCTTGACAAGTGCCCACACGATTTTTTTCCCCTTAATATGGTCTTTAGATTTTCAGCCTGAGTATTAGCGTAAATTTTATGGGATTTTCTGGGCATATTTGTGTCTGTATCTAAGATATATGATATCAACTGGCAGTGATGGTTGAACTAATCAAATACTACTGACAAGTTAAAGCGAATTTTTAGGACTGTGAGATTTTGAGCATCTTCCCAGATACAGTATCTCCTGACTGAAAGCAGTCCTTGACTGTCAAGTTTAAATACCAGATTTGGGACTTAATCTTTATATAAGCAAAACACCCCAATAAGAAATATGTCCAAGTAAAGTCAAAAAGCCAGGTCCTCCCCTTGAACCCAGCCTGAAATGTGTGTGTGTGTTTGTTTATGGCCCTTTCACCTTGGCATGTGAGAGGTTCCAACCAGTGGGAACCAAAGGAGAGTCTTACACTGAATGGACTTCTATTTTCTTTTCCTTTTTTTTTTTTTTTTTTTTTTTTTTTTTCCCTTGACTTGGCATTTGTTCCTTCTAGCAAACATTTTTAAAAACTCTCTTATTGCTAGAGGGAAAATTGACACCCTTTGCTTTCACGATGATACATTCCTAACACGTTTCCTTGAAGAGCTGGAAATGGTGCAAAAATCTGGTAAGATAAGTCTCTATAAAGCCTTAGAAGTCAAGCATTCCACTTTAGACATTTAAGACAAATGCATGGCAAAAACAAGTTGTGTTTCTTTTTTTTTTTTTTAAGGTTTCTACTTAAAGTTCTGTGCCAAAGCTACAGTACTTATACATTTTCTAAATGTGTTTTAAGCAATAAGTTGTACAACATTTTTAGAACATGTGTTAAGCTATTTCTCTAAGAATGAAGCTCTTAACAAAACATAAGCACTCTGCATGAGATCTTAGCAGCAAAGTGCTTAAAAGATAAAGTAAGAATTGGTACCATGGGAAGAACACCAGCTGTAGAGCACACAGGTCCATTATGAGAAGTATGGTAGTGGGTAGGGAGAAAATGATTTAATCAGGAGTAAAACCAATTTTATTATAAGGGCACGCAGGGGGTGTGGCACCATAGTGAGAGGGACATTTCAAAATATCTGACAGATTTCAACAATGTGAAAACCCACCCTGTTCTTTAAAGTGACAGTAAACCCCATCAGGTCTCTCTTTTTGATGCTATTGTTAACAGTTGACTGTTTAAAGCTGGCCTGCTAAGATGCTGTCGATCTAGTTCAATAGTGTGTGGCAAAATAAAAGGCTAATTGTTGAAATACGATCAATCAAATATGATCTCAGAGTCTAAAGAAGATCCCCTCTGGTAACTCATTTGAGATCAAATCATTACTTTTATGATTGAGGTAATTGAATGGGAAAAAAAGAAAGAAAGGAAAAAAAAAAAAGAAAAAAAAAAGAGTCTTGAAACCAAAGAAGCAAGCAAGACATCTAAATGAAATGCACAAGTCTGCCTTTGTTCCAGCTTTGTATCACATTACTCCAAGTTAAGGAACTGGGTCCAGTCTTTATTTGTACACATCTCCTGAATCCAGAAATTTTGAAAGCATTTAATAACATTTATTAAATAAAAGTTGAAAGAAGACTCATTTTTGAATAAGATTTTCTGCCCAAACGTAGAGAAAATCATTACAGTTCGGGGATCCAGTGTTGTGGGTGTCCATGTGTCTCCAAAGGTTTTGCCATTTTGTTTAGCAACAATTCAGTAAAGAGGCTGCTCTTGAAGCCTGCTGAACTGCTACACATGAAATTTCAGTGACATTTAGTAAAACATTTCAGGATTGTGTTGCTTCAAATTAAATTTGTTCAGCAGTTTTCATGGTCGGCCCCCAATTTGCATTCAGACTGAAATTTTCTAAAAGAGAAAATCATATCACATGGAGGGAAAAAAAAGCAAACTCCATTTTTGGAGTAACAGAACTTGGAGAAAGTGTGTGTCATTTTGTGTCATTTTAATTTGGACTAATAAGGATTTGCTCTTTCGTCGAGTTTTAAATGGATTATGATCTCACTGTTTATTATGTTCTAACAGTATCACTCTCCTAGAATTAAAAAGAAAAAAAAAAAATATAAAAACAAACTCAAAAAAATAGAATAATCACCCAATCTTGTTTTATTTTTTATTAGAAACTCTATTTTAGCATTTAGTTTCTTTTATATTTAAATTCCTTAGCTCAGTCAAGCTTCAAAAGAAAACATTTTTTTTTTGTTTGCAAAACAGTTTTGGAGGCACTTGTGGTTTGTCTTTAGTGTGTTATCATTTTTGACAGCTTTGCATAGCCTAGGTAGGCCAACAGGGGTCTGTCTAATATTGTTGCTGGGCAAATCTTCCTCCCAGAGATGAAAACCAAACAAAATATTTTTGAAGCAGTAAGAAGGAATTAATATCCTTTCTCTCACAGTCCTCTATTCCTTGCTGACATTACATTCAGGCAAGGAAAAAAAAAAAAAAAAAAAAAAAAAAAAAAAAAGAAAGGAGAAAAGCGTTTCCCATTATTCCCTTGTACATAGCAAGGCTAACACATGTAAAGCAATAACTCATTTTCTATTGCCATGTTTAGCATATGTCTCCTGTTGGCTCAGCAAGGCCTTTAGGCCGGTCCCTTGAGCCGTCCGTCGTTGGCAACTGTTAGCCCCTCGGCCTCAAAACCAAATAGCTTTGAATCATGTTGAGCTGTGATGCTAATTTTCATACTGATGCATTATGGGAATAAATGTATCTGACATACTGTGTCAATGGTACTGTCTCTTTGTGTCTCTTGGTTTGTTGTGGTTTTTTGGTTTTTGGTTTTTTTTTGTTAGCTGCATTCCTACAGATGGTATTCCATTGAAAATGTTCTCTT
>VZSR01003282.1:3541008-3611008 GCA_013398615.1 Brachypodius melanocephalos | reverse complement strand
CCACAAATCCGTATTCTTACCAACTCTACTTAGAAAACCTCTATAAACAACAATTAGGTGTTTTCAGTGTTCTTGGAGCTCTTCTCTATGTTAATAGTCCTGAGGCAAAGTAAAAAAATCTCTTCAGTATCATTTCCATTGCAGATGATTCTTTGGCTACTTGTGCTAATTAATTTGCCTGGTCCGTACTGAACTGCTAGAAAATTTCCTCTCTTCTCCAGTTTGTTGTGAAAAAGAGACTGTAGTATCTGTCCTTCAAAAAATTATAATTATTATCATGCCGTGATGGGTGTGCACTACAGTTAGAATAATGCCAGAAAGAAAACAACTTGATTCCCAGATTGCCATTCTGATGATATCCCTGGTCCAGCACTGAAGACTCCTTAGTCAGAGCCTTGCACTGGTTAAGGGATCTAAAAACCTACATATAGTAGGCAGTGACAGGTTCCCAATAAAATTTATGGGTACTTAGTCCTTTAGCTGGAGGTTTCAGGAGGAATTAGAACCCAAGAGGTGCAATGGACTCCTTATTCTGATAATATTGTAAAGACTGTGTGGAAAAAATTCCATAGCAAGCCTGGTATCAATTTGCCTGGGTGCTGCTGCCATTTTAATTATGTGCATGGGAACAAAAGTTTACAGGACTGTGTATTATGCAAAGCACTTGCTCTCCACCTTCAATTTCCCCTGTAAATAACTTTAGATATGGCCATGCTGTTAGAACAATTTAAATATCACCAGCATATTAGAAGATAATTCAGGGTGTTACAAAATCTCAGAATTCTGCTTGCCAGGCTGAAGTTGGGTAATAACTGTCCATAAAGCTTATATCAGAAAACTTATAAATGATAAATGGAAGGCCAAAAGACCTCTGGCCCAATACTAGTTTTATTTCCTAGGATTTAGAAAGTAGGGTGTTTTGTTGTGGGGTTTTTTTTGTTGTTGGTTTTTTGGGTTTTGGGTTGGTTTTTTTGGGTTTTTTTTTTTTTTTTTTTTTAATCCAGCAACTTTTTCTGGTATTATTGGCAAGTAATTTTGTGTTATTTTGGATGAAATATGCACTTCTAAAGTGTGCCCAAATGCTGCTATGAAGTCAGGTTCAGCCACACTTAAATTACTCAGTACCACAAATAGTTCTATTGATTTTCTGGAAGATCAACAGACGTAGTTCAACAGATTGTCTGCAAGTAAAATTGTGCTTCGTGTGAGTAAGGTAGTAGAAGTGCCAATAACTGAAACATTTAATCACCTTATTTACAGAATTCAGCCTTCATAGCCATACAAACTTTTGCCAGGATTTCAACCACTGAAATCTATCCCTAAAATCTGTTTAGAAATATTAACAGGTAAATGTCTTAGCTGATTCTAAATCTTTATTTTGATTGAACTAGTTTTCTTTAAATGTCTCAGGCAAAGGCATGGAGAAAAAGAAATTTCTGCTACAGTCTCTGTGCAGTGAGGGCTGATATCCACAGAACAGGAAATATTTGAATATCCACTAGTCCTTCCAGATCTTTTCAGCTGGAGCAAGCTGTATAGACTGTGCATCTGTACAGACAGTGCATCTGTCCAACTGCACTTAGGAAAAAACCTCACTGATATTCCACAAAGGAAAATTCCACCCAGTTCCCAAAGCTGCAACATCTGTCTCTGGTTTGGGAGGCTTGGGTTCAGGTCTTTGATTTTCTCTGCAACAGGTTGGAAAGATTACTACGTTGGAAAGATTTTTTTCAATGAGGTCTAGTGATTATGCCTTCATTTCAGTTCCTTATCTCTAATATGAATTTAATAGGTGCCACATAAGCACTGTGGATAAACAGGAGATTTATTGTTTAAAATGCACACACAGAGGCAGATGTGTGTGTATTTATATATATAATCTATAAATAGAAATCCTTCTGCCAGAATTACGATTCTCCTGCAGACAGTTTTCTGAATGAACGTATCAGTTACTGCAGTGGGTTTCCCACTTGAGACAGATGAACAGAGGAATGAGATTAATTTAAGAAAAGTGGTGTTGAAAATCTGACTTTCAGTTTTTCAAGTGGAATCCCTAGCCTGATACATCTCAGGTCTCAGTGTGGGGAGCAGAAAATGTGGACTCCACATCCATCACCAGGTCTCTGGAGAAAGGACATATTCCTGAAGGGAGACTACAAGAAAGATGGAGAGAGAGACTTTGTACAAGAGCCTTTTTACAGGACAGTGGGGGATGGATCCAAACTGAGAGTAGGTTTATCTTAGATATTAGGGAGAAATCTTTCCCTGTGAGGTCCTGGCACAGGTTGCCAGAAAAGTTCTGGATGTCCCATCCCTAGAGGTGTCCAAGGCCAGGCTGGACAGGGTTTGGAGCCTCCTTGTCCGGTGGAAGGTGTCCCTGCTCATGGCAGGGAGTGGAACAAGGTGATCTTTAAGGTCTCTTCCAACCCAGATCTCTTTAGGATTCTGTGGATTGTAGGGCTCCAGATCCAGTCAGCACATGTGGCTTCAGCCCAGGCAACCCCTCCAAGGATAAAACCCCCCAGACACTGAGACAAAGCAATCCCACATCTCTGGAGCTCGGGATTTTCAGCCGTGACAGGAAAGGAAGCATTTCTTCACACGGGGAAAAGCAAAGCCACAGGCACCTAAAGATCCTCGAAGGTCACAATTGCAGTACCTAATTAGCCTATGCAGCTTCAGGGGTAGATGGCAGCTGAATAAAGTTTTTCAAAATTTAAGTGCCTAGACACCACTTAAGGTCCACATTAGATACTCATTTAATTTTTGTTTTTTCAAGATCTGGATATTTTTCTTTCTTTGATTGCTCTGATAGACCATTAACACTTTTTTCAAATGATTTCACACATATCCTTTCGATATATCAATTAAGGTCTCCTGGAGCATGCTAAGCAGAATTCTCAATGTCATTCCTATCAATCCTACAATGTTATGTGTTACCCTACTATACAGAAACTGAAGATGGTTATTTTGCATCTTACAATAGAGTTTTTTTAACTTTTTTTGGTTAGCAAAAGTTGTCAGATAATTTTTTTAGTTTTTCTGGTCTGTGACACTGGTCTTTACTGGTCTGGTCTGACAAAATCTGTGATGGCAACAGAGCAAAGCAGTGAATTCTTCTTCCATGGGAATCATAGACTTATTTTAACCCTCAACAACTACCAGTGCTCTCCATGCTGGTCAGGTGTCTTCATCTCCAGCACTTCTGGCAACAGTATAAAGGTTTTCTCTGGCTTTTGGCTCTTGTTCTGCTTCACAAAGAGCCCCCAAGAACCCACTGCCTGTGTGTCTCAAGACGACATGTTGCAGAAACTCACATCTATCTGGGCAATGATCACGCTTCGGGCTTCAGCAGACCAGAGCAAATTTTGTACTGAATAATGTAACTTTTGAGGAGTTTGCACAGAAGCTGTCTGCACCAAAATCAGGCAAAAATTAAAAAAAAAAACCCAAACAACAAAACAAAACCTGTGTCAGGAGGCAATAAACAAGTCATTGATACATAACCATGACCAAAGGACTGGTTGAAAATATAATGTAGGAAGGACCTGCTCTGAGCTACTATGCAGTGTTATGAAAATAGTAGCTGGGAAACAGAAAGGAAGTAAATAGATTCATTTATTCTGACAGTCATAACATCCTTGTATCATCTTGGTGGAAAGTTACAAAAGATGTCTAAAGAGATTTTCAAAAGACATCTAAAGAAACCTCACTCGAGGCTTACAAAGAACAAGGCTCAAGGCCAACTCGTCTTGGAAAGACAAGTCAGCATATTGCACTGTAAGAAATCCATGACAGTCTCTTAACATCATCACGTAATAGGTTCCTGAGAAACCAAATCTTATCAGTCTCTGGCATTATGCAAATTTCTGTCATAATCTCAATCTGTGGGCTTCGAGTCCTAATCAAACTGCCTTCAGATTCACAGTTGGCGAGCCTCCTATTGAAATCGTTTCTCTATCCTCCATTTACTTGTCCAAGGAAGTTTTGGGGCTTGGCATGGCATCAGAAAGCCTCAATTTCATGTGAACATGGTGATTTATAAACAAATCCAAGGTTACCACAATATATTTCACATGATACATCATAATTAATACACTTTCTTGGCCAAATTTAAATATCAGAAGACAGTAGAGATCCATAAACTAATGTGAACAGAAAAAAAAAAGGAGCCCAACTATGTAGAAACAAGAAGCAATCAAAACTTAAGGTGCACGTTTTAAAAAAAAATTCCTAAAAAAAAGGGAATGATTTTATGAGTAGCATAATCTCAGGGATGCCCAGCCATGCAAATGTATGAATATGTGTGTCATGTATAAATTCTCCCAAACATAAAACCAGCAAAAAGTAATAGCAGCTCACTTAGAGTGTGGTACTGGGTATTTTCAGTGGGGTTTGAATAGCAATAAATCCATTTTTGAAATGTCCTTGAAGCCTTATCTGGAAAGGTGTGTGAATATCTGATTCAATAATCATTAAATGATATTGACAGAGAAAGAAAAAGCTTTCACATTATAGAAGAGATGTTAAGATGATGCAGGAGAAAGAGAGACTAGCAGAGAAGGTTTCTAATCTATGGGTGTTAACAATATACAGATTAAAAGTGTATATGACCATCCTGAGTGAAACAAACAAGTAAAAGAAGATATGAGTAAAAATATTTAAATATATTTTAGCTGTAACATTCCCAGCATTATATATATCATATTCTAGCACAGTCTCCACTTAAATTCAAGCCAGTAATAAAGACTATCTCCAGTGAAGATCTAAATGGAGCCTGTTGTATTTGCAATAGCAGCAAACTGGTAACCAAAGGGGTTCACTCCAGGCTTTTGTTCCCAGGAGGTGTCAAGGAACAATATGTCCTGGTAACCTCCCAGCTCTTTCTCAATGACCTTTTCTTCACAGTTGCAAACTGTTTCTGCTCAACAGCATTTTTAAATAGATCTTTTCAGGTCTGGAAGCAACTCATTTAGGGAAAAAAAAAATTGGAGGTTTTGAATAGATTTTTTTTCTTTTGAGGTGTAAAGTAGCCCAACTTAAGAACTTGAGAAATGTTAAGAAATAAAGGAAAGAAATTATAAGGTAAGATATTTCTTCTTTTATTTTTTTTCATTGGGAATTTTTAATTAAGATGTTGGAAGAGAAATTGAAACAGAACCTACACATGCAAATTTACCTTCTCTGCAGGACTGTCCCCTGTGAAGGGATGCTCAGGTAACACCTGTCCATTCTGCCTGATTCTAGATTGGTTTTATTTTTCTAAAAAACGAACCTCTGTGTTTAAAACAAGATAAGTTGTGATATTTACTAATTCTTTTCTTTGGATAGCACACAATTCTGCTAAAAAAATAACATTTCATAAAACTCTTAAATGTGCACCAAACAACATTGTAACATGATCTTCCATTTTGTAAACTTTACCTGACATGGTGTTCTGGTGATCCCATCAAATGAAAGAACATTTAAATTATATTTAATGAATAAAATTTACCTTTTGAGAAAAAGAGGAGATCCTGCAGAACCTCACTCAAAGGGCTACACCAGTGATGAAAATTGCCCTAATGTCACAGGGACAGAAAAACAGTTTAATTTGCTCTTATAAATATGGTGGAGGCTTTCCAGTTATCATCAAAGGAAATGAAAAAGTTTTAAAAGAATCTGTACTTGGATTTTTTCTATCATGCAAGAGTTTGTGTAGGAGGGACATATTCTCCCCCAGCTTAGTCTTTTTTGTTATTACAATTATAATTTTTTTAGCATAGCAGAAATTTTATTGCGGATGCCTGGCCTGTCTCTTAACTCATGCTAATTATATTCATAATTAAATGTTAAACAAGAATTGACTAGGCCAACTGGCTTGCACAGGTGTTTGTGATATGAATGGTTTAATGCTCCCACAATAAATTATTGGATACAAATCTGCAGTAATCTACATAGAGAGAACCCTTTTCAAGAACTTTGATGTACATGGTAGGTCCAGCACTGTGCTTTGAAGCCAGGGCTTGCAAGCAGCACTTAAAAACAGAGTTTTTTATCTAAACTCTGTCTTTTCCTTGATTGCATGAGCACTAAAATGCTTAAAAGTAATTTTGTTTTTTTTTTTCTGGGTTCTTACCTGCCGTGGGATGCAGGTCCTCAGAGCATTAACATTTAGGGAAAGGTGGATGCTTGGTGGAAGTGTCATCTGCCTCACTTCAGCTTGCAGAATAGCAGTTTATATTTGTGACTCATGACCAGATTAATCATGGAGGCTCCAGAAACTCTCTGTTAGCTTTACACCCATTGCTGGTTCTCAAAGGATGGAATCAAACACTTGCAAATGGAGAAAGACTGGGGTTTCAGTTTGTTCCTCTCCCACTTAATTTTGGGGCATGGAAAATACTCTATTAGTCTAATTTAATTTTCATCTGTGGTTAAGAGACTCTTTTTGTAGGAGAAGAGCTGGCACAGCTGCCCAAGGCAGTGATGGAGTCCCATCCCTGCAGGGATTTAAAAGTGGTGTAGGTGAGGCACTTGGGGACATGGGGCAGTGCTGGACATGGCAGTGCTAGGGAAACAGTTGGGCTTGATAATCTTGGAGGTCTTTTCCACCTAAATGATCCTGTGATTCTGTGAAAGAAAGGGCAGAAGGAAGAATAAAGCCAATTTGAGAGTCTTTATCTGGGTTAGCATACGGGAAACCCATGGAGAAAATCAAGGAGGAGAGAGTGGTGAAAGAGAAACTGAGAAATCCAAGAAAAACACTGGGCAGGAAAGGGCTGGAAAAAAGAGGGAGGAGGAGCTCTTTAGTGACTGTGACAGGAACCCTGTAACCTGGAGTGTTTTGGGGAGAGGAACTTCTCCTGAGGGTTATCTGGAGCTCTTGACAAAGTGAGAATTGGCACTCTGGGTTCGAGGGGAAAAATGTTTCATCAGGCTTGTAAGTGAAGTTTCCACTTGGGGAAAGTAATAACAGGAGGAGAAGCAGCCTATAATGCCCCAGTTACACAATTTCAGAGGTGCAAAAATGGAAGAAGTGAGGCGGGGAAAGTGGGAATAGAAGACCAGGAAGGGAGGGAGAAGGAGAGTCTCCAAGAACAAGAGAAGGGGATGCTGAAAGCCATCACCCGGTGTGCTGTGCTGTCTTCCTCCCTGCTTACATCTTCCTACAATCCATAAGATTCCACCTTTCCAAAAATGAGTAGCACCACACCTCTGTGGTGTGAAGATACGAAGCAGCAAAGATTAGCATGATAATGTCTAGGTGGAAAAAAAAAAAAAAAAAGGAATAACTGAGCTGTTCTCTGGTCCTCCTCATGTAGATATTTGAGGACCTGGTACATTGTTTGAAGACCTAGACTACTGCAGCTGTGGGATTCAGAGCAGGTACTAACTTTGTGGAGTATTTCTATGCATTCTAAATGTTTCAAGCAACTGACTAAGGGGAAAGTGCATAAACTTAGCCTTCACACATAGGATTATGAAAAACCTTTGGGTGAGAATCTGGTAGATGAAAAATTAAGTCACACAAACTGTATTTTTTCTGTACCTTTATCACTGAGTAGTAATCATTCAGAAAGGAGTTACAGTAGTTCATTTTTTTCTGGAAATGTTCTAGAAATCGTTTGGTATGGGGAAAGAAAGGCTAAATTAAGAGTTCTAAAAATTCCACAAAGTGGGCAAGTGCAGAATCAAATCACTAATGGTCACAAAAGCCAACTTAGAGTTTACCACAATAGCAGAAATACACTAAAGGGCATTAAAAAAATACATCAGTGCAAGGAGAATTGTAGCAGTAGCACTGTTCACAGAATGATCACTGGATTTCACAGAATGTCAGAGAAAAGTTAAGACACAAGTTCAAGTCAGGGCCAGATTTGCCAGAGTGGAAGCTCCCCTTCCCTGGAAGCACCACCCCATGGCACTGCTTGACACAGGCCTGGCTGTCCAATTCGCATTTTGAATTCCCCTGTTCCCCACAGGAAATGCAATTGCAAACTGAAATACTTTAGGAAAGTATTGATGTCTCAATGTGAGGGTAGGCTGGTGTTCTTACCAAGGCTGGGCCAGAGTTCAGAGTTAATGGGATTTATGATGTCTCTTGAGGGACACAAATTGTGAAGAAGCAGTGCTGGAAGGCTGGGTAATGTGGCTGCAGAAAGGCACCCTCAGCAGCTGGACTCCACCAGCTGTACCAGATAACAGCTAAGAGGGAAGTCAAGAAAAGTGACAAAGAGTGTGGGAATGGGAACACTGAGCAGTGCTGCACATCCTCCTCCTAAATGGGTGTCAGTGAGTGTGTGGCCCTGAGGCCACAGGAACTCACCAGACATGACTTTTAATTTTAAGGATGCTTCTTTGCATGCAGGAATATTTGCCCGATCCTGCCTTCTGCTGATAGTGCAGGTATGGAAATTGAATTGCCCGCAATTTGGAAATAAAATGCAATTTGTCTCGATTTCTGGAGAATGAAACTGCTCCCTTTGACTCCTTTCTACATAAAATTCATGACCCTGTGAACCCTTGTGGCTGCTGGTGCGTTTTGGCCCCAGCACTGATGCATTCACTGCCTGGGAAGGTAGTACATCACACAGATAATCTTGTTGAGATCAGGAGCACCATCTCACTCACCAGCAGCTCATGGCCTGGCTCAGTCACTGTTAAACACTTTCCAGGGATAGTGCTAACACTGGGAACAAAGATCCTGCAATCCAGGCACAAACCCTCTTCACTGAGGTGTGCTTAGACAGCCAGAAATTCAGACTGCGTGTTGTTCACTTATGCCAAACAGAACTGGAGCAACCAGAAAGGACTTGCAAAGCTTTTAGAACCCAAAATGTGACTGAGAGCCGCAGAGCTGTGGAAGCTCATGCAGAACACCTGGTGCTTGTAGCTCTTTATCAGGAGAGCCCCGGGAACAAGGGAAATATTTTCCAAGCTGGCACTACTACCCTGTCTTGTAAAGGGAAAGAGCTGCACACACAGACAAGGAGTGAGGTGGCCAGGGCTAAACCCCAACGTGATTTGCACAGTTTATCTTCTCTTAAAACTCCTGCAGGTGCCATTGAAAGTTGAGGGATAGGGAGGAAATTGGAACAGGGAGGAAATCCACAGGGTGCCTACTCACCAGGACGGCAAATAAAGTGAGTGTACAAGCTGCAACTTCCTTGTTCTCCCCTTCCTTTTTATTTTATTTTCCTATGTATTTCCATTTTCTTATTTTTCTCTTTCTGGTCTTTCATCTTTTTTGCTCTTTTGGGGTGTTTTTTTTCTTTCTTTTTTCCTCCTTCTCCTTCTCCTTCTCCTTACTTTCCTCTCCTTTTTCTTTCTCTTTCCCTTTTCCATTTCTTTTTCTTCTTTTTTTCCTTTCCTTTCCTTTCCTTTCCTTTCCTTTCCTTTCCTTTCCTTTCCTTTCCTTTCCTTTCCTTTCCTTTCCTTTCCTTTCCTTTCCTTTCCTTTCCTTTCCTTTCCTTTCCTTTCCTTTCCTTTCCTTTCCTTTCCTTTCCTTTCCTTTCCTTTCCTTTCCTTTCCTTTCCTTTCCTTTCCTTTCCTTTCCTTTCCTCTTTCCTTTCCCTTCCCTTCCCTTTTCCTCCTCCTTTTCTTTTTTTTTCCTTTTCCACTTAATTTGTCTTTTCCTTTCTCTTTTTCCATTTTCCCCTTCTTGTGTTTTTTTCATTTCCTTTTTTTTTTTTTTCTTTTCCATTTTCACTATCAAATTTCCCTTTCAAACAAGACCAAACTGGGAGAAGCAGGAAGACTTTCCTGGCAGGCAGCTTTACACTCCTGCAGCTCCAGCTCTGGGCTATCAAGTGCTCCTTCTAGAGCAGCCTTTTCTATTTGCATCTGGATGTTCACATGCAGCCAGAACCAACCTTCACTCCCTGCAGCTGAGGTTGTTGCTTGGGTTTTTTTTTTACACCACAGATCAGGGTACCTGATGAGGCCACAATCCTGCTTGCAAGCTTAAGTGTATAACTTCTTTTTACAGAAAATTAGCCCAGAAATAATAAACCATGATGAGAGTAACCACTTCAGGAGATGTTAGAATTTGATCCAGGATCTGTGTTTTCGCTTTGAAGCTGTAGTTGTCCTTTAGTTCAGATGGTATTTGTGAATCGCTGCCTCAAAAAAATAAAAAGGGGTCTTTTGGCACATTCTTTAGGCTGATGACAGGCAAAATGAAGTAGATTCTGTCTCAGAAATCTTCAAAAATAATCTTAGGTTTGACATAACACACCATATCATGAAGTGATATAAGCCACATAAGCACAAAGCAGGCTTTAAATTTAAAGAAGAATAATCCTATTTTCAGATAGGATACTTTCCATCAATTTGGATAACAAATATCTGATGCAGAATATAGCCATGCTAATGTTGACATCCCTTAAAACCTGCAGTTCCTGGTAGGAGGTGGCAGTCTGCTTTCTACCTGTGCTCTCTGAAAGTTGCTCAGACCATCCCCACACTCACGTGCATTAAAGATTTCTGTCTGGAAATGAGGTTCTGCACTTTTGTTTTTTTGGAGGTTTTTTTTTGTTATTGTTGTTTGTTTGGTTGGGTTTTTTTGGTTTGGTTTGGTTTTTTGTGGGTTTTTTTTGTTTTTTTTTTTTTTTAATTTAATGTCTTTAACCCCTCAGCACCTGTGATCCAGAGTTCCCAGGGCTAAAGAGTGATGCAAAATGCATTAATGCTTAGCACTGGGAAATCCCAACTCCTGGTGCCAAGAGGTTCATAAATATAGTAATGAAACCTCTTGACTCAAAAGTGAGCACTATTTAACAGAACAAGCATGAACAGCCTTTAGGAGATTTTGCAGCTGGATTTGTTCCACTGTGTCAGAGCTGAACCTCCATGATGGTAGTTTTAAAAAATACTGTGCGTGGTTAAAAGAGAGAGTTTAAGGAAGCCAGGCAGCCAAAAATTAAAACTAAATCAATCCATGGAAAGGAAAAGTAAATATAGTGCTGCATCTCTACCAGAAAAAGAGGCATCAAGATTCCCCAGTATGAATCCAGTGACAGATGTCAAGGTCTTTGGGAAGTGTCCACTAAGCTTTATTTTGCACATGTTCCTGAACAACTAAAACGAGTATTTTGTGTGATAATTTACAGCAAATCAGTATCAATAAATCAGAATCGTGTAAGCAGTCATGTTTATTATATCCTTGTTGCTTAATATTCATGACAGTAATTTATTTTTATAGTACAGTTTCACTGTTATCTCCTCCTTTGCTGTAACTTTGAGACAAGCAAGCTGCAGAAGTAGAAGGTCAGGTAACCCTTTGAAGACAGTAAAAGTTCATTCACTTGGAATTTGCCTGCTTTGGTTTTTTGGGTTTTTTCTAATGCTTTGGTGGCTCCTTAAAATATTTATACTGTCATTCCTAACCTAGCATTATTTATTTAACAAATATCTCTGCAAAATGAGAGTTGCAGAGCAGCGTATGGATACCAACTCTACAAATGAAGAATCCAAAATTTCTAGAACTGCTCGATTGAAAATGGTCGCGAAATCTGGTGTCAAGGTCTGTATTTTAACAGAATATTTTTCTTTTAAAAAAATCTAGAACTCACAATTATTTAAGGTTTCCTGGCATTTTTCAGTGGCCAGGCTTGTAAATCAGGATGGCAGTGATAGAAACAGGAGGGTTTATCCATGAAATATTCAGAGTACAAACAACTACGACTTTTACCTGCCACTGCTATGAAACACCTCATTATTGACTGAGTGAGGCCTTAGGAACTTCAGATCTAGTGGTGCATTCAGATTTAACTGAGTGGCTCTTTTTTTTTTTTCTTTTTCACATGTACTTTTTGGTGAAAAAAGTGGATTTCAGCTGTGTCAGTTGAGGTACAAGGACTTCTATTGTTCCTTTAGTGCAATCATAAAGCACGATTAAGTTTAATAAAAAAGCACAAATTTAAGGATGTGTAGATGTCGAGATGGGCTCTATTTTCTATAAATCAGAAACCAACAGAATTCTTGATTTTCTCTGCATTCTTTTTCAAAAATATTTTTCTGTCCTGCTGATCCTTTTCATTGTTTCACCTCAGACTGAGTTTGTGCAGCAGAAGAATCATTCAATGTGTAAAACTCTTCTGGTTAAAACAGCCAGTAATTATACAGTAACCTCATTGGTGTGTCCCCTTGTCTTTCAATTAAGGATGAGCTTTTGATGAAGTTGCATTGGTTACTGCACATAATCAATTGTTTCTCATCCAGGAACATATTTTTCATTAGACAGGAGGTGGAGGCCACACAAAAAAAATATTGCTGATCAGATGAATGAAGTCTAAACCTACCTCATCACAAAGATAACATCTAAAAATGCTTCAGGTTTATTTATGGCAAACAAAAAATATGACTAGGCTTCAAGAAATGATGAAGATAAGCAGACATGAAAGACATTTTTATTCTAAGTGTAAACTATCATTAAATGTATTTAGATTTATACCCTATAATTATTATGATTGTAGCAATTAATCAATCAACTGATTAACATGTAGGGTCAGCAGGACACAGTGATCTTATCTTGAAGCTTGAATTAATTAATTATTCCTTACTCTACATTATTATTTTCTACTTGTGTATGTTTTCTCAGTGTCCCTATTGAAAATTTTTTTTTCCCTGTGATGTATTGAGTCGAGCAGGGGAAGACACTGACGTACATTTACTAATTTGCCATCAGAATTTCAAATTAATTAAAACATTTTTAAAACATTGCATAATTTTTAACTACTTGTTATATTCTAATTAGCAAGGTTCAATTAAATTGTTTTCAACGTAGCAACTTAAGAGCTCTCATCTCTTCAAGTGGAGTCAAATTCAGCGGGTGTATATTGTTGCAACGATATAATTCCATGTTCATTATCCCACAAGCCAGTGAAGTCTCTCTGAGCAGAGCATTTGTTTGCCGTCTGTGGCAGGGTGAGGATTTTCCAGTTCCACAGACAATTCTGCTGTCAGGAGCTGTTCCTGAAATTCGGCTACGGTTCAATTTGCTTTATGCAAAAAATTATTTTATGCCCCTGCCCCGTGGCAGGGGGTGGGAACCAGATCATCTCTGAGGGCTCTCCCAACCCAAACCATTGTAGGATTCCATGAAAGGCATCCCTCTCAATAACCCCTTCCTTGTGCTGAACATTTCGTCTGTCTCTTTGCAATATAATTTCTATCACCCATTGGAACTCTTGCTGGCTCCAGAGGAGACCCCCTGTTGCACCACCACTGTGCCCAATTTCCTCCTGGTTATCAGCCCCAAGTTTGTTTGAGATTGCTGGTTCTTAAAAGCTTGGGTTAGGGGTTCTATTTTTTTCCTCTTCTTTTTCTATCTCATGTTGTCTTATCTTTTCCTCTTATTCCACAGTTGCTAGCAAGCCTAGGAAGCCCTGGTGGTGTTGAAGAAAGACTTAAGTGCTTTGTCAGCACCCAGTTCAGTGGCTTGTCCCAAAAAATTTTCAAATGCTCTGTGCTTGTAAAGCCACATTTTCATGCTATAATCACCTACTAATCTGCACTTTGCCAGTGCTGTGATGCACAAGGATAAAACAGATTTTATAAACATCTCCCTGTCCTCTTGTGCTGCTCTGTGGCCATGGAATGACCAGCAAGGTGAGGGGACACTGTGTCTGGGGATATTTTAACCAAACAGACCAAGTTTCCACAGGCACACAGGGCAGTTCTCTTCTCCACTTCTGCTTTTCTCCCTTTTTTTTTTTCAGTCTGTAACACCCTGCTGCAGTGAGTTCATGTCCTGATTAGGCTCTGCTATTATCTATACAATCAAAACTAAAAGAGATGCTAAAAATCCAGCTGCTGGCTCTCTCAGTGAGCTCTCAGCAAAGTTCGTATCCCAGCCCCTGGTGGTTTTATTTTCCCAATTTTAGTGCAGGAGATAGCAGTAATAGAAGTAGGTTTGGGGGGCCTTAAATAGAAAGGGTGGGAGAAGCAGTTATCATCAGGCTTTAGCTTTGAAATGTAAACTTAGCAAAGACTTCCCTGATGAAGTATACATATGGAACTACAAAATGCCACTTTTTATCCATTTGTTTTCCTGACCATAACCACGTTTTCACACTGTCAGCATTTTCATTAGGAGCTCTTTTTGTCAGAGGTTTATAACGAGAATGTAAAGATTTGCTATGGGCTAAATCTCAATCCAAGAGCAAATGTTTATACCAATTCTGAAAACAATCAGCTTGCCCATTTGTAGTTATGCATGTGTTCATCATCTGTTACTGCTTGTCCAATGCTCTGCAACTTCTGGAAGGAAAAAGAGACATCTGGAGGGAAAAAAAAAAAAAAAAAAGCTATCCTGCAGATAGCACATTGTATGTTCTCCTGAGTTATTGAATAAGGTACTACAGAAATGCAGCTTTTCAGTCAATATAAATATTTTTTTTTTACTTAAGCCTGCCAAATTTATTGTAAAAATATTGTAATGTATGGCTTAGCCTGGCCTCCTTTTGTGCATTACTTACATGGAATTTTTTGTAAAAATTCACTGGAAATTATTCACCTAATGAACTGAGCCACTTTTGTGATGCCAGGCACTATGAATTCTCTGAAAATGTTTTATCTTATCTTCTGCACCTGAGGGTCGACAGGGTTTTCTTGTCTGTCACTTCCACTGCGTATCAGTCATTAAGTCCCACGATGTTCTGGGGATGAGAAATGTGAAAAATAATTTACAGTCTTTATCCTTTTCTGACTGTGTTGGTTTGAACAAAAAGGTGCATAGAGTGGGCATGTATATAATGGCATAAAGAAAAAAAATTAACACGAAAGAGAGAGAAAAAAAATACTCGTGCATGTAAATGTTACCTGTGCACAACATGACTCAAAATGATTTTTTTTTTCTGGGTAAAATTCACAAATCACAGAACCGTAGAATCACAGAATGGTTTGATTTGGAAAGAACGTTAAAGATCTTGTCCTTACCCCTTTGTTATGAACAGGAAGAACTTCCAGTAGAAGGAACGAAGATAAATCAGGTGCTAATCTAAAAGTTGCCTCTGTTTTTATACAGAAGATGCCTGAGGTTGTAGAGCACTTCAGGAAGCTTTGTAGTACTTGGTATTTACACACAATGCTCACTGTTACAAGTATTTACTTTATCATAGCATTACAGTCATACTTACAAGTCTTATGACCCAGTAAACCCCAGGAAAACAAAATTGCTGCCCTCATTAGTGTTTCTCCATAAACCACAGTAAAAATTAATTGATTCACCCCATCCTAGACACAGATATGTCCCCAAACTTGGCACCAACGTGGCTGCATTCACTTCTAAAGTACGATTAAAGCACTTGGAAAAGTGTGTATAGCCCATCCTGTAAAGCCATCAGGGGATTTATTTTTTCCTTTAGCAAATAATTCATGAGCAGTTAAAACTCGTTGACAAATCATTGTGCAGACAATGAAAAGAGTTTTTTCGGGATGGGTTGTGAGCACACATCTGGTATGAATGTTCTCAGAAATATTTCTCCACCCTGCCAGGCACAGCCCTTTTGTTTTTGGGAGATTTTGAGGGAATAAAAAGGCCCACCTGAATATTTGTGAACATGCAGGCACATCAGGAGATCTACCTGGAAAAGAACAAAAAAACTAAAATTAAAAAAATTCTTTCTTTTTTTAGTTTGACTCACCCAGTTGTGCTTACAACCAGGAGGAAGCTTTAAGAAGCTAGTTAATTATGAGCTAATTAAACTTTGCAAAGGCATTGTGAGACTGCTAGAATTAATGAAAATATTTCAGAGGAAGTAAAGGCACATTTATTATTTTTGTAAAGCAAGGTACCAAAGCAAAGCAGTGACAGCAGCAGCCCTCTCTGTCCCACCACTCCACAAACATTTTTGATCTTTCCACGCTTCACATTTGTCTAGCAAGGGTTAAAGCAAGATTTTAAATCCTATACTACAAAATCTGTGGAAATATGTGTTCTGCATAAATCTGGGCCACAAAATTAATACACTTGTATACATTTTCCCCATCTGCTCTATTGCTGACACATCCAGCTTGTAGCCCAGAATGTTTTAGAGAAGAAAGGGCCATCTCTATGTTTAGAGCAAGAGTTCAAGTGGAGTTAGAGACTTCGTGGTGCACTCAGGCTTCTCTACTAAACATAGAAAACAGCTTGGGGTACTTGGGAAGTTTTTTTTTTTCCAGAATGCCAAACCACTGGTTATTGGTGGGGGAAAGAGGAATGGTGGTACTTTTTTTTTTTTTTTTAATGTACATGAGTAATTAAACTGCGTATTTAGTGGAGGAAAAAAGTTTCCTTTTGTACTCTTTCAGTCTTGTCAGCTATCATAATATATATATATGTGTGCCTGTGAATGTATATATGTAACACCTATAAATTTTCCATTTTAAAAAAATAATTAAAAAATATTCAGGCTCAAGGTCATCTCAAACTTCCAAATATCGTAGGAGTAATTCTAGGGACTGTGACCTTGGAGAGGCAGCTCTTTTCTGGCTTGTGGCTCCCTCACCCAAGGTGGGTGCCTGGGATGTGTTTTCCTGCATCAGGAGGTAAAGAAGGTGTCTCCTAGAGGATTTTATGCTGCAGGAACAGTGCAGGAAAGCTTTGTCTTTGTCTCAGAGGCTGCACTGAGGAGCTGCAGCCTGTCCAGAGCCAGCCCCTGCCCCACGCTCCCCTGGTGCCCCAGCCTGCCTCTGCTGCAATCAAAGTGTGTTTTCCAGCAGGTTGGTTATGTATCCTTGGGAGGGAGGCTGGCCTTTTTGTACTCTTTAATTCATTCACCACACCAGATTTGGAATCTGTGCACGTTATTTTACCATAGGTACCCAGTACACTGCACAGTTCTGAATTTCCTAAAATTTCCCGTTCCAAATTAAATATATGGGTGTATATTCTTTTTTTTTTTTTTTTAATGGCTTTTATTAACACTCTAATGCCTGCTTTTGGGTATTGTGGCACATCCATCTTGCGGATTTATGGACAAAAAGTTGAGATTCACTGAGCTGACTCCAAGTCATAAATTCAGAAGAATCAGTGTGACAACTTTAAGTCACCAAAAGGCTCCTCTTGATGTAGGGGTCTACCCGTGGCTTTAAGGTCATGTTTGACTTGTAGAGCCATGTACCTTTATTGGGACTTCTGTAATCTCAATTTCTGTTTCAATAACATCAAAGCTAAACTACACCAATCAACTTTCTTTTTGCAGATTAGGCCTATTTAGTTGCATAGATAGTCCCATATATTTTATAACAGCCTGATCTTGAGCTCTATCAGAAGTCACCTAGAAACTGGAACCCTTGCGAAAATGTCATAAAAGTTACCTATATTTTGATTTTATATATATAATTACATATGGAATACATTGTGTATATGTAATATATAATATATTATATTATGATTTTTTGATGCATAGCCAAATAACACCACTATTATAATAGGGTGGGTGGCAGGGTTGGATTACACACCCTATTTTTAAAATGGCCATTTATTTTTCACCTTCAGCCCACCAGAAATCACCAAAATTACCTTGTGAAGTTGAATTCCCAGGTCAGGTTCACTTTCCAGTTATTCACTCATCTCCACTGATGCAGCAATGCTGCCTTCCACCAAACAGAGACCTCAATATTTGTCTTCTCCTCACATTAGGCTTTCCCACATACAAGCAATGCATCATATGTTTATTTGACTTCTGTGGCTTCTGCTGGTGACTCACACTGACTGCTTGGTGGTGCTTTTGCAGCCAGCAGGAGAATTATTTTATCACTATGTAGAGTAATTCCCATGTCAAATAAAACACAAAAAAATTAAGATTATTTACCTTACCTATATGCCAGGTCATATATTAATTGCTACTTAATAAGGCCTTCACTCTGTGAATTAGGGTTTTTTGGGGGGTTTGGTTTTGTTGGGGTTTTTTTGGGGTTTTTTTTTTGCTTTGGAGCCCAAGATATATTTAAGGGAAAGATAAATACAAGCAAAGGAGAAAGGGAGACAAGGAAGATGGGTGCAAAGGGAATGGGGAGGATCAGAGAGAGATTTGCACAAAGACAACCAAAATATTTGGTTTCAAATAAGAGATTTGCTCGCTTTTTCATTTTGAGACTTGCCTGATGGCTGTGTACATGAATCTTTGCTGGATTTTTGCTTCTGCTAAGCAACAGGACCAGGTTTCTTCTGAAACGATCCCTCTAGGAGAGGACAGTGCCCAGCCCGTGAATTCCAGGAGATGATTTATTAATGATCATCAGCAGGTCTTCATGTTGAATGACCATGTGAAACCTCATTTCCAGCAGACACTATCCTGGATGAGAAATAACTTATAAGAACACACTCCAAAACATTCAGAAACCTCCCAGCTACACTTCCAGGAAGCCAGTTTGCTGTTATTGCTGCCCTTCCCACTGATGTTCATTCATTCATTTCTTTCCATGTGAGCAGATCTCTGTGTCACCAGTCCCTTTATCAACAGAGACTTTTTGCAGATACACAAGAGGTCCATGATGCTCTTAAATCTCCACGGCATTTTGTTTGAAATGGTGGCTTTCATGTTAGAGAAATAGTGATTTCTCCTTCTTTTTCTCCGTCTGCCATGCCTTAATCTACTTGTAATAAAATGCACTGAATTGAAAGGAGAAAATTTTATATAGAGATTGGTTGCTGCTATTCCAATTCTGCAGAAATCAGTGGAGGATGTTCTCCTTTTCCACCTGTTCATAATTTTTTTCCACAGCCTAGACCAAAGTCACCTCAGCTCTACACCATGTTCTCTTCCATGTAATTCAGCCCCATTTCCAGCTGTCCAACCTATGCCCCTTTAAAATGCAAACAAGTAACATGGGGAAACTGTCACTAATTCTTTTATTTGCTTTAAAGGGAGGAGCATAAAGAGCAGAGCCATTATTGGCTCTGTGAAAGACTCTGGGTACACCACCATCAATATTTTATCACTTCATCGTTAAGATCAGGGGAGAAACAGGCATTTATAGACTTCATCCCTCCTTGCACCCCTTTTGTCTGTCTCCTCCTTACACTGCTTGCACAGAGGATGCCACAGCACATGGGAAATACAGCACATGGGAAGTGGGATTTCACTCCAAGGAGAAGAGCAGAGTGAGCATTTCCAACGAGGACACAGCACATCTTCTGCTGTGCTCTCATTTAAAGCATGTATGATGCAAAACCAGGTTAGATAAGCATCCAGTGATATGGCTTCTTTTTTTTTTTCCTTTTTCTGTTTGTCCTTTACACTTGCAGCCTGTGATTGGAAAGGTGTGAAGATGACGCACCAAAAATAGAGGGAGAAATCCAGGTGCACAAGTTCGTGTGCCATCTCAGAGAAAGAGGGAGCTTAAATTGCAGCCAATTGAGAAATTTAGGTGCACAAAGTAAGAACTAATAGTGAACTATCCACACACCATTGTTTTTGGCAGAGCCACGACCCCCTCCATTTGTCCAGAGTCGCAGAGTGTGTGAATGGCTTTGCACTGGAAATGATTCTGAACTTTGCAAATAGCTTTTATTATAGCTCCTCTGTGACACTGCTAGAAAACAGATTAGATCATAGCTCATTTCTCTTTTATTATTCTGACAGTGATTTCATTTGTTCAGAACTTCCATTTTGCCTTTAATATCTCATGTGCGGTCACATTTTGGGAGCTTTAGGATGTGCTGGTTCTGCCTGCATGTCTCTCACCTTCGCCAACTCATTACAGAGAAGCATCCTCCCTAAATAACAAATATTAACAAACATGTATGAACTTCAGATGATACAATTCCCAGTTCATTTCCTGGGCTATAACACTGCCAGAGAAGGATCAAATAAAGAGCCTGCCTGATCCCTAAAATAAGGCGTGCTAGTGTGGGAAAAGTCCTTTGTTTTATACCTATAAGGGGAAAATATATTAAACCCTGCCCATGCAAAGATTACAGCAGAGAGCCCTCAGCTATAACGGCAAAAATAAGAGTTTGACAGCCCAAAACAAGCATTTCAGCCAATCATTCTCTCCTGCAATACATTCCATTTCTGCCCTTTAAAGTCAACAGATTCAGATGCTCCCGAAATGAACGTGGCTGGCCCCAAATTGAGCTCATTTTAAGACTTGTTTGGAATATTTAGCAACATAAAGTCACTGTCCTGTGGTTCTTTTCCTCCCACCTATGCGATGCTGCCAGAGAGGACTGACCTGGGATTAGGTCCTTCCCACTGGTGTCAAAATGTTACAGCAACCCTTTTGTACCATCGGTCATTGGGATTGCCTGAAACAGCCTTTAGCCTGCTCTGAAGTTATGTTGGGCAAACATCCAGCAGAAAGCTGTTCATTACAAAAGCTAAAAGGTCACTTTCGCACATATAATATCTTTCTTTCCCAGTCCATGGGCAGTAATTAATGATTTAAGCCTAAAAAAACCCAGTGAGAACTGAATACGGTAGAAATAAATACCAATAAATAACCTGCAACAAAAAAAAAATCTCCAACATTGTGCATGTCTAGCAAGGATCATTACAGTTAGCTAATTTTTGGAAATAGTATCATAGCAAAAAAGCCCTATAATTTTATTTTATACATATTCAGCTGTGACATTGCAATGCTTTTTCCCCATCTTATGTCTGAATCCTTTACCTACAAAAGCCAGCTGAGGGCTTGGTTTTTTTGGTTTGTGTTTGGTTATTTTTTTGCCCTTGTATCAGAAAAAGATTTATTTCTGTGACTGCAGATATTTTAAAATATATTTTAAACGTTTTCTATTATTCCCTCCTTCTGCTCTCCACACATGTTAAAATCCGCTCAGAGCAAGGGTCTGCGAAAGGAGCTGGAAAGGCCTCTGTCCTTTTTTCTGGGGTTGTTTTCTTTGTGAGCCTGCAAGTACATTGCATTTGTGTGTGTGTGTGTGTGTGTGTGTGTGTGTGTATGTGAGTGTGTTTGTGTGTGTGTGTACATGCACAGGCTCAGTCCTCAGGTGGAACTGTGGTTCCTGTGCTTTCGTTCTCGAAGCTGTTATTCTGGAAGGGAATGGAGGCAGCTGTGTTTACAGCTCAAGTCTTGGCATACATTTACCAGAATCTATTATTCATATCGTTCAGTATCAGGGAGAGATCTCAGGCCACCTGTCTATCTGACAAATTCACCCTTTTGTGAGCTTTCTGTTCATAGCAAATTATGTTCACATTGATGAATTGAGTTTTTATGAGCATTGCTAACTAACATTCTCACAGAAGGCCAGGGGCAATAGACTGCAAGTGTTTCTGGTCCACAAGTAAATGTTAAAAAGAAAAAACTGCCAGTATTTAAAGACAATTTGCCATGGAGGGATAGTTAAAATATTTGGCAAAGCCTTGATATTTATAAATTCAAGAATGTCCATAAATTATTACAGATAGTATACTTATCACAAACAAAAAATAATAATAATTCTGCACTGCCCCCTGTGAACATGGAGGGCTCTTTAGTATTCTGGTGTGTTAACAGGTAGACAGTGATCAAAGCTTCTAACAAATCCTTATCAGGGCTTAACACAAGGTGGCAACAATTTAGTTTTGCAGAGGGGATCTTCCTTTGAAAATCGTGCAGTGAAATCACTGGGACAGAGCGAAGTGAACACAAAATGATGATTTACCTGGGCTTTTCAGCATGGCACTGGTTCCCATCCAAGGAGCCACCAGTCATGGGAGCAGCTGTACCCTATAGATTGAAAGATCTGTAGCTGTAGATCAAAATATTTCCATAACAACGGATTATTGTCAGGATGTGCTGGGACAACACTGTCTCTGAACACCCAAATTCCTCATGACCCCTACCCCACAGATAATGCCAGGGACAGAGCGTGACCCACTCCTGAGAGCAAAAGGGGGTGAGGTGGGCTGCAAGCCTGCAGATACAATCTCCAAATAAATAAACACTCAACTCCATCAGGTAAATCTATTTACCTGATATGCATCCAATGTGCCATTTAATATGCCTTAGAGCACCTGAGACTCTGCACAAAGTGTCCCAGAAGGTCCTCACATCTTGGCGCGTTTGGAGGACAACATGGATACATCAGGGTAAACTCCCTGCTGTGGTGAGCTGCCAGTGTCTAAGATCTAAGTGGCTGAATCCCACCACAACTGCCATAGGGATGCTCTTAGGAGCCCACAAAAAAAAACAAAAAAACAAAAAAAAAAAAAAAAAAAAAAAAAAAAAAAAAAAAAAAAAAAGGATGGCAATGACTGGCATTTCAGTGGGAGACCTGGCACTAATAGGGGAAAAAATAAAGCTTAAGAGGAAAAAAAAATAAAAGGAAAAGGGAAAGAAAGGGAAAGAAACCCCCCAGTCTGAAAGGAAAAATGATGCTTAAGAGTCCCTCCTTAAGGCACAAAGGAGAAAGACAGGTTGGAGGCAAGGAGCCACCTGGCCGAGAGCAGTGGAGCACCTTGGCCCCGTCCCGGCGGGACGCGGCGAAGGCTCCCGTCGCTTCACACCCTCGCCGGGGCTGCCTCTCGCGCGCTGAAAGCGTGGCAGCCCTGCCTGTTGTTTTGAGAGGTGCGAATGGAGCGGCTGCCCCTCGCGAGCTATCTCTGCCGCTTCCAAATCTGTACCGCCGGGGAAACAGGTTGCGCAGCGTGGCCTGCTGATCCGCGCCTGCCTGGCCAGTAGCGTGGACAGAAGGAGCACTGCTGTCGCCGTCTTCCCGAAGTTTCGAGCCGAGGCAGGGGGTGATAAACGCGGTGGGTTTGCCTTTCAGTGTATCAGTCAAGCCGCCAAGTTTGGGAGACCTTTCCCGTTAGGAGCCTTTGGGTTTTAATTTCACATGTGCCAATCAGGTTGTCAAGCGCTTGGGTAGACCCCACCACCATTTTGTCAACTGGAAGCGCGGCGCGAGTTTAGGGAGCGCTGAAATAGCTGAGAGCCTGTTCCAGCTGGCCATTCCTTAATGGGAGAACATTGTTCTGCCTTCCTTGCTTTAACCCGTGCCTGTGCCTAGGTATCTTCATCGGCGTCAAACAAATTTGTAGGACTGGTGATTAGTTGCCCAAAGAGCATAATATATGCATTATTAATTATAGAAGGTAAGTTTGGCTAATTGTCATTTCTATACAGTAGCACTGCACGACGATACATTTTAACAATCTATAAATAATTGATAATTTTTTTTCTTTCATCTTCCTCCCTAGTTTGCATAAAACTAATGACTTGGTAAATGTTACTCACTTCAAAATATTCCACTGCTCCTATGAAAATTAAACCAACACTGTAACCTTAGCAAATAAGGAGATTTTTCATCTTATTGTAGGTTAAAAAAAAAAACGAAGAGGAAATATAGTCCTTCTTCCTATCAAAAATCTGACTCTGTGAGAGGCAAGCAAAAATCGTGCATAATATTAAAAAAAAAAGTGAGTAATAAGGAGACTACTAAAATAAATAAATTTGACTTTTAAAGGATCAAAAAAAATTTCAGGAAAGTTGTGATTTTACTGTATTCTCTAAGTCTTTAGAACGGTCAGAAGCGGTATTTTTTAAGCTTTAAACAGGATAAGACTATGACACAGACACAAAAAGATAGATCAAGGAAGGCTTCAGTGTGAAGTGGTAGTATTTTCAATACTTATCAAATAACTGCATGCATAATCCCATAAATCAGGTTAGCTGAAGACTCCAAATTCTTCTTAAATGAGGTGTTTGGGTATAGTTTCTGGCTGCTTTGTTAATATGATTACAGTACCTTGCTGGTTCCTTGAAATGAAGGATTTGCCACAGCAAAAGTACAGGCTTTTTCTGAGTTCTCTGTTATTTCTACAAATCCACAATCTGTCAGTCTACAGTGATATTGCACTGAGGCTTTACTCTCTCATTTTCAGTGCAACTGAATCCATTCCCGGAGTTATTGATGACACTATAATTTCACGTTTATTTGGTGTGTACTGCGCTGTTTAAAAAAAAAAAAAAAAGAAAAGAAAAGAAATAGAAAAATACATCTAACTAAGTATTTTCTACAATATCAATATGTTGTCATTTAAACCTACAGAGGTGCTTACATATGCTTCATTATAATAATAATAAAAAAAACAGGTTGTAAGGACTGCCTCTGTGACCTTTTTTCTCATTTTAACCCTACTGATATGTCACCCATGGCAACCTTAAACCGATTTTAATAGAGTCTATCCTATTATTCATTTAAATTGAGGTGCAAGAGCACTTAGACCAGAGAAATTTGCATTCAGCAAATGGGGATTTGATGAGCAAAAATGATAAGATATATGTTGTATAACATGCCCTATTTTGCCAGCAAATAAACAGCTCTTGAAATTGATAAACTTCAGAATATTTTATCTTCAAATGTTTATACATAAATGATTAAAATGCATTAGCAATTCTGCTTTTGAAAAAAAACATATTGGGAAAACAACACAGTTGTGTTGCTTAAATTTGTAATTAACAAATTTATTACTAATTCTGTTCAGTTCTTTAATATGCTGCATTCCTGAAGAAGAACATTAATACACAATGGCAGAAAGAAGCTAATTTTAAGACTTTGGAGAAATGAATGTCTTTTAATGCTGTGTGTTTCTCTTATCTACATGCCACATTATTGTAATAAGTACATTCAGGAATAATTTCTTTTCAAATATTTTTACAAATCTTGCTCTTATTTGCATGCAAGTAAGTTGTCAGCTTAAATCTTTGAAATGCAAAATATATCTCATTTCTATATTTCATCAAGGAGCCTTTCATGTTTAATAAATTACAACTTAGATCCTCCAAGACTTTGTTTTTCATTAACTAAAAGCAAAAGGATACATTTAAAATCTTAATCACAACCTGCAAGGGTATTTGCATGTTGCTGATATTTGTCTTGATGGGACTTTTAATATTTGCAAACTAATCAGGATACCAAGGTTATACCAATAATTTCTTCAGACAATGAAAGTTTCTGTATTTTAGTCTTTATTAGCAGTGTGTGCAACTTGGATAAAACTTTAAATGTCTCGGTCCTGGTGCGCTGTAAAATTCCATGTGGATGGCTCCTGCAAAGGGAACTTGTGGAAGGCAGGGCAGTGTTCCTGAGCCCCTGTAAGTGATGCTCAGATGATTTTTACATCTGGATTAAAGTGGTGGCGATGATTAGTGTTTGATCAGGCGCTGGGCAGGATCGTTAACACGACAGAACAACTTAGGTAAAATCCCTCCACCCCTTGATACGGAATAAAGGCTTGCATCCAGTAGGAATTGATGAGCATCTGTCTCCTGTACGATTTGACCCTCAGTTTAGCCTGGAGTTTTAATAAACATCCGAGTTCATCTCGCAGAAGGGTCTACTGCTGGTCTCGGTGTAATAAGGTGGGTCATCTCATCTTATCAGAGACAGAAATCCTGACAGCTGGCACTATTTCCTGATCCCGGTGGTCCCTGGGGACAACAGCAGGATGGTGTTACAGAAAAGGCAAACTTTTGCTGAACTTGCTGCTCCAGGACCCTCAGTTAATCTTTTCTGCTTAGTCGACGATCACGCAAAAAAAGGAAAAAAAAGAAAAAAAAAAAATTTAAAATAAATTTTAAAAACCCTGAAACAATTCAAAATATGCAACTAATATCGTGTAGTTAAACTGATGTAACATGCATGTTGTTTTGCAAGCTAACAGGTTAAATATGGCTTTGCTTTAAGATTCTCATCAAATTTCATTTTTATAGAGAAATTTCTGAAAGCAGAAGGGGGTTGAGGGAGGGTGAGGTAAAAAGAAATAAATCATTGTAGTCTCAGGAACAGTAATCCTTGTTGAGGATTTTGGCTGATTGATATAAATAACATCGTCCCCGCCATCTGTCCGAAGAGGGACCTTTCCAGTTAGTGTTAAGCTGCAACGGCAGAATAATTAATGAATGGTGTCCTTTGTGCTGGTAATAAAGACAAGACAAATTATGTTATAATCCAACTGCTGCTCATTTGTCACAGCCAAATAAAATGTCAAATAAAAGTGAGGGGGGCACTGTGTTTGTTTAATGGACTGCAAGCTACCTGTTCGTATTGTTGACAGACAACTATAGTGCAAGTTGTGAATGTGGAAGGCGGCAAAACGCCGTGCATCGAATTCAGCAATTCTCCCTTTTTTTTTCCTTTTTTTTTTTTTTTTTTTCTGAGGGTGGTGGGGGGAGAAGGAGGAGCGGGGGGAGAGAACGGTTCACCAGCTAGCATTAATGCAAGTTTTAATTATATAGCCATAATACCACTTTCCCCTCTGAGAAAGGTTGGGTTAGATTACATGGTGCAAAAGGAAATTGCAGAAAATAATAACTTCAAACCAGCCTCGCTCCTGCGAATTTGTAAGAATTTGGTAGCGCTCTCCTCGCTCGCATTTTCAGGACAGACACATTCATCCAGTTGCTAGGAAAACCAAATAATGAAAACATAGCTGGGATTTAGCAAGTTCCACTGGGAATTACCTATGATAGAGGGCAGGGCTGCACTTCCTCAGAACATGCTCCTGCTGTAAAAATTCACAAACCTGGCATTCATACAGGCATCTGTCGCTTGCTCTAATGCCAGTTCATAGTATACATACAAACATCTGCTTCCATGCACAAAGGGATACAGAACGCTTGACAGGTCTGTGTTAGCAGGGTTCGCAATGCCAGTTCTTTATGCAAAAACCCTAATGCTTCCCGTCAAGCCATTAGAAGTGATACAATCAGCCCAGGCCCCATTAAGCCATCAGTGTCCACCTGTGATAAAGATGGCCATTTGTTTTCTTAAAGCCCACTTAATGTCTGCTTAACTCAATTTGTCAGGAAATGTAGAACAATTTCCTCACAGCCTGAAATTTGGTAGTGGTTCAAAGTCAAAAGGCCAGGTCTAGTCTTATTCAAATGATATAATGAACAGTCTTCAAATCTAAATCTCCCTTGGGGAGATGCTGTTTACTTTTTTTTTTTAAATGGTAGAAGAAAAAAAAAAAAGGAAAAGTAAAATGTATGCTTTTCTTTGATTACTAAAAATATTGAATCCTTTTAACCCCTTCATATGGGTCAGCTGAGAAATGAACTTCTTTGCTTCCTTCTTTTGCTGGAGGTTAATATACTAAAGGTTAGGCAGAGCAGAGCAAAAATACCAGAATAAATATGCAAAAATTATTTCAAGCATATTTTAAAAGTCTCTTTTTAATCATAGAAATTTACAGTTTAAACACCTAAAAGATATTTCCGGTTTTTGCATTTCCTGGGATCTCTGCTGCCATATGGACAAGGGGACCAATCCCTCCTCTTGGTGGCAGTGCCAAGGGTGCAGGGAGGAAAGTCAGAGTGCATTTGACATCCTTGGTGGGATTTTTGCCTGGGGAAAACAGACAACAGCTGAATAAATTTGATACGGCCCCGACTTTGTCATTGTTCTGGGACAGTTCCTATTCAGCATCCTAATTTTCATGTTAGGTGAAATCTCAGAAATGCTTTCCCACCTCAGCCCTGTGCATCCTTCCACTGTGCTGCAGGTTTGTTCATTCCCAGATCACTGTCCAGCCTCAGATTTTCAATGACATGGAAGTCTGGAGATCATGGGTGAGGATCAGAGGGATGCCAATGCAAGCCCATCTTCAGTGGGGGCCAGAGGAGGCTGTGGAGGAGAGGGGAGCAGGGATTTCAGGATCTGGCAGTGGTGTCCTGTCATATGTCCATCACTTCGCCCAACAAAAATAAGTAGTGATGTTCCACTGCTGTAGTAGGGCAGAGCACCACTGTGAAGTCACCTCTTTGGCCAAAAATAAAAAAGAGGAAGCAAAATAACTATATATAGAATAAGCAAGATCTTGATTTTAAAGACATGCATAATCACACACCAATAGGTTCAAGAAATTCAATTAAATTAGGAATCTAATGGATGTATGCTGGTTTTGCCTTTGAAGACTTTTTTTTTGGAAGTGTGAGCAACTATTTGTGTTTGGAAAGGAGCGCAGGTCAAGCATCGCAGCTCAGCCTCTCTGCTGGCTTTAACTGCTGTTGGGGAGGTGCATTACGGCCTCGAGTTGTGCATTTGCAGAGAAAATATCACCCCGTCCAGATGCTCAAGTCTGCTCTTTCTGCTCAGAAAACCCTCTCACAAGTGTGTGAAAAACCAGGAAAAGAGCTCGGCACATTTTTCCCTTTGCGTGGTAGAACTCAGAGGTGAAACACAATCATTTCAGTGTGGGTCAGACTATCCTTTAGCAAAGTCCTAAGTAATTAACCCCCAAAATCGACTGACAGGGTTCATTCCTCTCCGCTGCTGCCTAACTGGTTGTGTGTACGCTGGGCATGCAGTACCTAAGTCAGATGCTGCTTTGTTATAATTAGGGCAGCAAATTTTGTTTTCTGTTTGGTACTTGCTGTTACATATTGCATGTAATGTATGGCACTGTTAAGGGAAAAAAATTGGAGTCAAAGTGCCTGGAAAGTTAGGTCTGCTCTGTAGCACTGTGAGATTGTTGACATCTGCCGAGGTTGGAGAGCTCAGTAAGCAGGAAATGGGGTGTCACTCTGAGTGGTAGTTTACCATTATCCTGGCATCCTAATGAAGTGTCTGCAGTGCACAGAGCTTCTGGATGGCATCTTAACGCACGGCTAAGCAAAAGCACTTCTCTCCTTGTCACTGTCATCCATCTGCCTGCACCCTACTGTAGCCAATGGGATGGAACCATGCTACAATGTGCTATAAGCCATTTAGAGTTGCACATTGCATAATCAGTCCCATCAAATATGTAAAAAATTACTATTATTGGTTATTTCCCTCAAACTCTGGCACCTGGAGTTCGATACATTAAAGTTTAACTTTTCCAAGTGCTGCTTCTTCCCATTAATTCCACATATATTTTTGTTAAATGGGAGTGAGTTGCAAACTCATTGTCTTGGGTCTTGATAGTGGATCGCAAAAGTTGTATGAATATTCATTGCAAATTCCACTTTATATTACACAGGATGAATTTATCAATTGCCCAGATAGAACGGTTTCACACAATTCTCATTTTCTTTTGCAACAACTAATTCTGAGGCATGAATAAAAAGTAAATCAATTCGGATCACAAATTGCTTATTTTCTTTATAGCTAATATTAGTTAGTTTCAACACTTCTTATAGATTTTTTTTTAAAGCAAGAAAATATTTTACAATATATCTGCAGTAGAGGATTGCCACAGTGTACTGCGAGTGATTAAAATTGGGACTTTTATGTTGCATGCAGTAACATTAAAATATCCTGACATTAAAAGTGGTATGAATAAGTGATTTATATATTAATACATTAAAACCTGTGTATCTTAGCCAGCATGACTTCCAGAATATGAAAACTTACCAAACGAAAGCAGAGTTTTGGGCAGTTCATGTGTCTGGGGAAAAAAAAAAAAAAAAAAAAGAAAAGAGAAAAAAAATTAAGCCAACAGAGCACTCTCTTTTAAGCAAGTTTTCATTCCCTGATAACCCCAAAGCTATCAAGGACTGGGGTTAAGCATTGTGTGACAGAGCAAGCTTCTAAAATGGGCAAGAGCGTAGATGAATTGGCTAAGTCGGGTGTTTATTTATACAAACAAGAGGGCAGAACATAATTTAGTTGCATCAGGAATTTTTCACAGACATTAAAACTATAGCAAACATAACAGCGGGGATGCTTGCACAGCAGCACAGTGGGGAAGCTCACAGAGCGTCTGCCCACACTCCGGCTGGCTGTAGCCAGCGCCATAAGTCTCACAATTTCATTAACACTAGAAAATCCACCTAAACCACCCCGTTCTGATTAAAAAAAGTATATAAAAGGAATGAAATAAACAACCAAAAAAGGAAAAAAAAAAAAAAAAAAGGGAATAAAAAGTCCCCAGACAAGACCCGTCTTTCTCTCGGCAGCTGAATCAGTTGAGAATTGTTGGAAAAACTCTTGGCAGGCAGATTTTGCTGTAGCAACAGTGTGTGACGTTTTAACCACAGCAGAAATCTTATCCAAAAAAACAGAACAAGGTGAGAAGAGCCTGTAAGAAAACCAGGGAAAACCATGCCTAAAAAGCCAACAAAAACAAAAAGTGGCAGATCAATAGTTTGATATTTTATGCGGGATCATAAATCACTGGGTTTTTTTCAGCAGTTCAGCCGTGAGGCTCGAAAGCATAAAAAAGAAACCATGGCTTGTGATAAAATTAGGCATTAATGTGAAGCATAAATGCCATTTAACATTAAACATGCACAAGCCACCGAAATGCCTGGAAAAAGGGAAATGGGCGCTATAGTGAAACTATACAAAGTAAATCAGACATGAATAATGCAGCAGGTCTGAGGAGGGTCACGGGTCAGACCCCAGTACCTTACAAAATAATGAATGCATGTCAGGTTAGAGACATCCATCCCTTCCTAGCCAACGTGAGTTATTGGAGATAAACCCCGGACTTCCTGTTCTGAAACAAAGTGGCTTGTTGTAAACATCTATGTCCATTTAAAATTAATGATTAAAAGAAAGATTCGGTGGGATTCGCTTAAGTATTCTTTATGGACACGAGTGGTAAAGGTTACTTTCTTCATTCATTTTTACCCAGCCACTGTTAATGTTAGAGACACGTCATGTTTTCTTCTGTGCCCAAATGTTTATCCAAAGCTCATTTACAAAAGGGCTTATATAATAGTAAGATTCTTTTTTTTTTTTTTTTTACAATGCATTCTTCATTCAGATATAAACAAGAGAGCATCCCCACGGTTTTGCTCTGTTAAAGGGAGCTAGCCCTATTTTTAAAGACAGTAACCCACATTCTAAATATATTTTCTATGATTCTTTTACACGGCAAAACCATCTGTGATTCACTTCAGAGTATTCTGATCTGCTGAAATTATCCCCTACATCTCCCAAAATTTTCCCCAAAAATGCAAAGAGGATTAACCCTCCTCTCATTCTTTATTTGACATATGTGATTATGATGACATGCACTTCCAAAATTTTCATGAGGAAAAGAGAGTCTAACTTTCCAAAATTATTTTTTTTCCCTCAGATTTTCACCAGTTCTTACAATAAAAAGAATGTAATTAAAACCGATATTTTTTTATTTTTATCACAAGTGCTCTGCTTCCCTTTCTAGACTTAGCTGGAGAATTTAACAGCTGTTCGAAGTGTTTTCCTTCCTTTTCACCCTGCACTGCTGGGCTTCATGATACAGCACAGGGAAAGGGGATAACTTTTTCCCCACCTATTTGTAAAATCCCGTGATTAAGGATTTCCTCTCTCCACTTCAGCGAGGTAAAGAGAAAAGCCTAAAAAAAATTAAAGAATCTTTCTACTCAGGGATCTGAAAGAGAAAAATTTGTAGGAATTGGAACTGAAGGCATTACAGAAATAAAGCAAATACATAGGTATTGCAAATGAAACATAAGATCTTGCATCTGATCTGTTAAATATTCCATCAACAAGGTCAAGAGTAAAGACAAGCCCAGCCACAAAAACTGAAGCGAGAGTAAGCTTTAATAAAAAAAATGAACAGTTTATCCTCTTCAGCTTCTCAAGTGGAAAAACAAATTCTTTTATACTAGAGAAAAATCAAGCGTGTATGGAGCATTTAAAAAAAACCCTCACCGATATCAACCATTTTAATGAAAGAGTACCCAATATTTTCATGGAACTATAAAAGGGAGCAAGAGTAAGTGTTAAGGCAAAAAGCCTGGGCTCAGCAGCTTTGTGTGGGAAATGGTGAAATGTGACTGTGATTTATAATGAGAAAAGGTATCTACAACATACAATTTTCTACCTAGCTGCAAATAATAATTCATAGTGATGTCCCTTCCAGATAAAATACCTTTGCAATGTAGGACTCATGTGGTAAAATGATCATGATAAATGTCAGACCAGTGCAGGTAACGGCTTTACAAACCATTAAGATTAGCTGGCTCTTTTTTTTTGATGATAACAGTAACCATGCTGTGACTCTATGTGGTAATAATATCTCAGTACTGATAAATGCCAGAGCCAGGCAGAGGTGTTTATCATTCCCAGTTCAGAAATGCTGACTAAAGTTACCACATGTTGCCTGCTTTTTCTTCTTTTACAATAGACTAACAATTAACAAATAGGCCGATGCACAACATAATTTTGTGCAAGATTTCCATGGTTTTTGTGCTTTATTGCCCATCTGAATATCCCCTATGTTCCAATACCAATGACATTGGTAATGTAAGCTCTAAAACAAAGCTTTCTACCCCTGCCATTCTCTCAATAAATAACTTTTTTTTATAAATTAAAATGGGGGGCAGTGGCAGGGGGGAAGCTATTTTATCTATTTTACAAATACACCTCACAAAGAATTGCAGCCTCTGTGAGCAGCAGAGGGTGCAGGGATGTAGTTCCCTATCTGGTATCTGTGTTAATCAGCACAGAGCAGAACCATTGCCATCAAGAGAACATGACAAAGTTTCCTTGTACAACACTTCTTTGTAAATATTCTGCACCAGACAAAGAGTGAGCCCTTCCTTCCACTGAGCTTGTCCCTCCCTCAGTGTTTCAGTTTCACTCAAGCCCATCGAATTCTCAGGGAAAAAAATTTAAAAAGCAGAATTAAAAATTGAACTGCTTGAGAAACTTTATTTATGAGGATGTAGGAGAGGTAAGGCAGCCCTAATGTAAATACAACAATTCTAGTGAGATCGTGGCATGTCTTGTCATGTCACAGCATGTCCAGGGAAGGGCCATGGAGCTGGGGAAGGGTCTGGGGCTCAACTCGGATGAGGAGCAGCTGAGGGAGTTGGATGTGTTGAGCCTGGAGGAAAGGAGACTCAAGAGGGATCTTAGTCCCTCAACAACCTGACAGGAGGCTGTAGCAGGGTAGAGGTCAGTCTCTTCTCCCAGGTAACAAGTCACAGATTGAAAGGAAATGGCCTCAAGTAGTGCCAGGAGATGTTTAGGTTGGGTATTAGGAAAAATTTCTTCATTAAAGGGATTGCTAAGCATTGGAACAGGCTGCCCAGAGCAGTGACTGAGTCACCATCCCTGGAGGGATTGAAAAGCCATGTGGATGTGGCACTGCAGGACATTATTTGGTGGTGGACTTGGCAGTGCTGTGGTAAAGGTTGGACTTGATGGTCTTGGGGGACTTTTCGAAACCAAATGATTCTGTAATTTCATTTATGCACACCAAGCAGCACAAATAAAAAGCCCAGAGAATTTTCACCCCCTTCCTATCATAAATTAACTTCTGCAAATCTTGTATGATTTTTGTTTGTAGCTTCAGACCTATTTCCACCGGGAAATTCACCTATAGAACAAAATTGAGCAGTAGTAATGACTTGTGGCAGAAAATATCCAGGGATGACTGCACTGCAAGGGTGGGGAGGTTGTGCTGTTCAGAAGTTAAGGTTTTTTGTAGGTCAAACCAAAACAAGAGAGAAATACACAGAAAGTGTGCTCTTCATTTGTGTTCAGCTTCATTATCACTATTGACAATTGCTTGACTTCCTGTAGAATAAGTCCACAAGAAAGTTTGGGGTTTTTTTTACTGGAAACTAATACCTATGCACTGCCTATTTTTAGGTCTTTGTCATCCATGTCTATATGATTGTTAAAATTAAAAACAATTTCAGTATGAACATCTATATCTGTGGGTATGAAGTATTAATCTCAACAGGAATTGGCAACTCATGCTGAGGAAGGAATATTATCCTAGTGATTTTAATTTTTAAATTAAGCTTGATTGCAGGAGAATTTTTTCTTGAAACTTTTTTTTGGTGAAACCTTTAAATCAAGTCACTAATCACCACGTATGCTTATGCAGCACCTACTGCAACTGGGATTTAATCCTGATTGAGATCTCTGAGTGCTAGGGTAATATGAATATTAAATAGGAACATATACGAAGAATGATAGGTGATAATTAAATCATAGATGATAAGATCATAAAAGTGTTCTCAGGTTATCTAGGGCATGTAACATGCAAGATGTTTTCCCTACGTCAGACCTACTGGTACCTTATCTAATCTGTTCCTAAATGAAAGCACAGTTGTACATGGCTTTCCTTTAGTTGCAACATCTTAGACAAATCGATGGAAATATCAGCCAAACCTTTCCCACAAAACTATGAATCATGGTAAAACAGGAAGGTATACCTCAATAAAAATGGCAGAACTGTTCTTATCACCCCAAAGGTGAGATTAAAGCCCTTACTGCTTCATTCTTTGTTACTAATTTTAAGTTAAAAACGCAATTTATTTTCCTTAGAAATTCCAGTTGTGGGAAGTTATGGGTATGAGAAAATAGCTACAGTGGAATAGTTTTTTGAAATAATTTTTCACAAGGATGAACTACTAAAAACAATGGCAAATTTTAGATTTCCAAATATGATGGGATATTAAAGACAGATATTCATAAATATACTGGATTTAATTATGATGAATTAAAAAAAGACAATAGGGATTACCTAGGCAGTGCACCTATCACTGAAGCTGCACCACTGGACAAATGTAATTCCAAAGGATAATCCCATTTAAGATGTGTGTCTCTCAGTTCTTTTATCCAAGGAGGTCTACCAGTCTAATAAAATAAGTTAAAAGTAAAAAATCATTTTTCTGTGAACCAGAAAATTCTTTCTTAAGATTAACAGAGAATTTTTAATCTTTGTAAACTATTTTTGTTCTCTGTTAAGGTGAAAAAAGGTATGAAATATTTTGGTTTTAACCACGTATTCATGATGACTTTTCTTGTAAGGTACCAGCTACAGCACTTTGCAAAACAATGTCCTAATGTGGCACTCAAGAGGTTTTTTTTCATTTTTTTTCCCTTAGAAATCCAGGACAATGCCACTCGCATCAAAGCCATAAGGAGCCTGGTAAAGAAGCTCCCTAGACCCAACTATGACACGATGAAAATCCTTTTCGAGCATCTACAGAAGTAAGTAGAACCATAGTACTGACAGATCAATAATTTTTAAAAAAGGAATCGATGTGTGGTGTCCTAATCCTATTGGAAGTGTCATCCAAAATACCAAAGATAATTACATTCTTTGGGAAAACTAAGCATGATTTATGGTACCTATGTATATCCTATTCCTGCACAAGAAATCAGGATGTCCAAGAAAAATCCCAAATTTTAACTTGAGTAGAAAGCAGGACAATTCTGTTTCCTTCAGTGCAGTCAAAAACACTGGCGTTTTCGCAATGCACCATGTTACAGGTGCATTGAATTGGGCAAATGCAACATGTTCCAGACTGCATTCACCCAGTTTGGATGAATTCCTCCAGGAATGCCTTTTGGATGATCATGTTTTCAACACTGAGGTCCCTGCTGTTCAATCACTTGCACTGTTCTTGTGCTGTGTAGAGGTAAGAAACAACCTCACTCAAGAAAACATGAGTGCTCATGTTCCTCACAAGGACAAGAACAGTCCTTGTCCTCCAGCTGAAGGACACAACACCTAAGAAACGCTGAGGAGATGCTTGGAAGCGCATCTTTGCTCTCCTAATGTTGCTGAGATACCACAGAGGCAGAAAAACAACTCTGTGAAGTTGTGAAACTCCCCTGTGGTTTCCACACTCACCGAGCTGCATTTGCAGGAGATGTTGACCCAAAAAAATCAACCCAGGGTGTCACGTTCACCTCAGGTTTTCTTCTTGTGCTTCACGGCATCAACAGCAGAAGTGTACATAATGCCCATGGCTCACTCAGACACCCACCAGAGCTTTTTGTCCTGCAGGATGAGCAGGGTAGGGCTATGTGAAGGGCAGGGAGCTGTGACCCTATTCCTCCTTGCTGTTGACACTACCTATGCTGTTTTCTACAGTCCCTTTTCAGCCAAACTACCCCTAAAACTGAAGGGACATCAGGATCTGGGCCCCATCAAGTCACAGAGGAGTATTTCATCCCAGGAATAATACACTGATCCCAGAGAGGGAGTGATAAAGGCTCCAAATCAAAGCCCACCCTGAACTTATAATGAATGATGCCTTTATAGTGATCATTTCTTGGCATGTGCATGTAAGGGATGTAGATCCTTTATCTTGTTTTGCAGCTTCCAACTGAAATGGCAAAATGAAGTCCATATAGTTTTGGGAATGTCCCCATTTCATTAGGCATGAAAGGATTTTAAGCAGTCCATAAAATGACTGAGTTTGGCCTTGCAGAAAAACAGTTTTCTGTGTGTTCGTTTGATGTACTGTGTGCACACATTCTCTCCTTCAGCAGGTTATCTAGAGAAAGATGATAATTTATTACTGGCACTGGAAGAATAATAAGGGAAATTATTTCCTGGGAAGAACACGAGTGCAAGGAGTGGGTACACGCTGTCAGCACAGATATGCCATATACAAAATTTACTGCACTCTGTGTGGCATTGATCTTAACCTGAAAAAGTTTTGTTGCCATGTCTTAGGGTAGAGATATCAGGTATACACAATAAGTCTTTGATCTTATAGTTAAATCACTTGACTGAGACTCAGGAGACGTGGGTTCAGTTCTTGGCTTTGACCGGATGTTCTGGGTGACCTTGGGTAAATCATTTAATCTCCCTGTGCCTTGGTTCCTTGTTTACAAAATGATGATAATACTTCCTTTGTCTGCCTTGGCTTTTTAGAGCATAATCTATTTGGGACAGCAGTTGTTTTCTGCTGTGGATGTGTAGAATAACTGGCAAAACTGGACCCACACTGGTGGTTTTTTGGAGTAAAGGAAATAAAAAGGAAAAATAGAACTGCTAAAATAGAGGGAATAAAATACCAATGGTTCATAATGCAGAGGTACACCGAGGCAACACAGTGGCACAGAGTGATGGAAGGCAGGAAGATGTGATCAGTGGAGCCATTTGGGGGTTTGAGCATTAGGGAAGTAATTGTCTGAGTCTCTCTGAAGAAGGTCAATCTCCTTCTCTGCCTCAAACACATCCTCAGGAAAAGATAAGGCTATTCCATAAGCTTTGCTCCATTGATATGGAAGCAACAGTAGAGCAGATATTGAAAGCACAAAAAATCCCCCCCTAAAAATAAAACATATATGTTCTCTTGAACTTGTTGATGCTAAAGACGGGGATCAGTCTGAATGATCTCATGGCTCCGTAAATAAGAATGAAGTGGTGCATTTACATTTTCAGTAATGAGGTGATGCTTCTATTATGCAAATATAGACAATGTGTGCTTGTTTGGATCAGTCTAGGAAACACAACGAGTTTGCAGAGGTTACAAAATGTAGAGTCATGTTAATTTGGGGGAGACTCTTCAGAAGAGGAGTGTCAATGTCCCTCAGCATGGACTTGCACCACCCCCTTTGATCATAGGCCTTTCTCAGGGCAAATCACAGGAGTTTCAAAAGTTTCTGGTTAGTTGGGAAAATAATTAAACTGGCTTTATTTGAGGCACATTACTGCAGTTTCTGTATTTGCGGGCTGAGATGGCTGTGCTTGCCCAGGTCTTAAGGGGGTTCTGATGGGGAGAAGATGAGGGATTGCAGCTATGCTGTTTCCATGGCATTCCCCTCTTTTTCCTACCCTTCTCCTACTCCTTTCTTTCCTGTCACAGACAGAACAGGGCTATATAGACCTGGACCATGGGACTGTTTAAGCCTGTGACTTCTATACAGCACGTGAGAGCATCTGTCTCACTGACCCTCAGCATGAGAATCCAACCTTTGCCTCATCCTAAGCTATTCTGCAGCAATCCAGTCTGCAGGAGCAGGTCCAGATCAAGCAGAAACAACAATGAGAAATGCACTTCAGAAGGGTCCTCCTTAGAAACCCAGACAAAGCAGGTGATGAGAGAGTCTGTGAGAAAGGCCTGGCAGCAGGGATTAACACCCGTGCCATATATCTCTCCTAAACCAAGCTCTCTGAAGCTGCAAGGAGTCACAGTGCAGTGCATGCAGCCCACAGGAGGTGGATTAAAAGCAAAGCTTGGGGCTGCAGTACCTGTTCTTTCAAGATTTTTCGTTTGATAGGAAAAACCGCAACCCACTGACATCCCTGTTCATCTTTCCATGAAATCTCTTCTACTTAAAAGCAAAATAGACAAAATATGGGGCTGAACAGACATATCACATAGCTCTTGTCAGTCTAATTCCATAAGGAATCATTCTATTATGACTCATGCTGGAAATAATTGAGCACAACTACTATTAGGCTATTCATGCTTCTTCCCAAAGATGAGCAAACCAAGCAAATAGACTTTACACAGGAAAGAAACAACAAAAACCCACCCTGAGCAGAGATTTTCCTGAATATTGGGCTACAGAAAGCAGCCTGTTCTACTCAAACATGTTTAGAGAATATTTGCTTGCTCTGTACAGCCCATGTATTTCTGCCCCATATACCAGTTCCACAGGTCTCCTCTCTTTCCTCTTCCTTACTCACTTTTACTCCCAAACAAAGTGAGCTAATCACAGGTACAAGATAAAACAGATGCATCTTTCTGATCCCATTTTTTTGAGTGCACACAGGATATATCAAATGAGGCAGAAACCTTGTCTTGACTCTGCACAAACATGAAATGAGCACAGCGAATCCCTATCTGAGAAACCATTGTATACACCCAACAATTTACTCACACAATTGTAATACCAGTTAGGCAGAAGAATAATTTCACTCTACACAGTGTTTTATGACCTTTTTTCATCACAACACCTTGAGGTAGCTGTTACACACCTACTGAGAAACCGAGGCAAGAGAAGTTTAAACGACTTAAAGGCTCAGCATAAACCAGCAACACAACCTAAAAACCTGGAGGGGATTTTTTTTTTTTATTTGCACAGAGGCTTCTCCAGTGACCACAAAACTTCTCTTTTCTCCCTCATGCAAAATGCAGCAGGGAGGAGGAACACTCTGGCTGGGTCCTCAGCTCTGAGCTGGCGAGGGCGGACGCCGCTCTGCTCCAGAAGCTGTGTGCCTGCATTATACAGCACTGTGCCTGAGCTCATAAGCTGTGCTTATTAATGTTAAATTAATGAATCTCAGCCTGCTCTGCTTATTAGGTTGAGCTCCGTGCCACCACAAGGCAGCTCTGCGGCTCCCAGACCCGAGCTGTGTCACATCTGACCAGGCTGGAGCACAGGGCAGCCAAGCTCTGGTCTGGCTGTGCCCATCCATGTGGACACCCCTGCAAGGGAACAAAATCCCCTCTCCTTGATCCTGATTTCCCCCCACAAAGGCAGGATAACGTGTGTTATTTACAAAACTATAAAAGGGATGTTGAAATAATTAAAGGGGAAGGCAGGGGCCAGCTCCCATCCCTCTCCCTTCCGTGGAAAGCGCGGAACCCAGATGCCCAACTGTGGAAGATATTCTTCCAGCAGCAGCATCTGCCTCCTTGGCAGGCACTTCAGGCAAGTTGTCTGGGGAGCTCTGCAGTTGCCTCTTGGTTTATCACGTGGATCTGTTAATGTGCCCTATCTGGCTGGCTTGTCCAGGCAGGAGCTGATTTGTTTTAATTCACCTTTGAATCTAAGAAATTCTATTTATTTTGCTCCATTTTCTCCCATATTCTACATAGCGTGGCAAGTAATTTTTAGATGCCACCCTGCCCTTTCAGAGAGAGTATGATGATTTTCTTCCTGATTGTCTTCCCTCTCTGCCCAAATTCTTCATTCTAATTGTTTGCATTGGTTTCACTGGAAATATGCTCCTCATCAAGGGTAGAACTGTATATCTCAGACAAACCCACTGATATTATTATACTATTTAATAAAACTCATAGGTATTAATCTTCAGTTGTTTTGACAACAAAACCAAACTCCCCCCACGTTCATAAGTCTGTGAACAGGAAAGAAACATCTAACTTCAACAAAGAGCAGGGAGGAACAGTCCCCCCACCTCAAACCTCACGATCTTTGGCAGCAACATCCTGAAAAGCCAAGGTTTTTCCAAACTCTGTGCACCTAAATAGACTTGTTTCTACTTATTAAAAACTAAGGAAAGAAAGAAAACGAGCAGAGCCATGCATAGCCAGCAACCTACAGTAGCCCTCACACCAGGACACAATGACAATGTGATGACAAATCCAGCAGCAGCACCCAGAATTGTGAGGGAAAACCAGAAAATGAAGCTAAAGTACAGCATATAGTAATGCTAAGCAAGGGATGTCTGCAAACTTTTTTTTTTTTTTCTCCAAAGTTGGTGGAAGAAAGATGTAGCAAACATATGTGATTTTCCCTTGCTAAACTACGTGTCATATCAGCAGTTTTCAGGCAGGCTCGTGTAATAAATGTAGGCTCAGGAGAACACTTTTCTCACACAGCAGAAGAACAGATTACACTAAGAAGTTTTCTATTAAGGAAAAGAAGAAGAAGAATAAAGGTGAAAGCTACTGAAAACTAAAAACAATCCCCAGAATGGACTACTACGCAAAAAAAATTTATTTGGTGAACCTGTGGAAGACCTACAACCCAAAATGTGGAACAGGCACTAAAGTTTTCCCTCAGGAAAAACGCCCAAATTTAGAAGGGTGCAGAAGTCCTTAAATGAAAGCACAAGAAAAACTATTTGTTGAAATTATTTCCTGAATCAAGACCTTTCTTTATAATCAGGCAATTCACGAGAAGCTTTTGCTTTTCGTGGGACAACAGCAGGGAGAAAAGTTTAACTGAGCTCCTACAAGGTTTGGGGGAGCAGCTGCTGGAAATGTGAGGAGAAGAAATATCCTCCTTCATGAAAGGAGTAAGTAGATGGACTGACCAGTTAAATAAAAGACACAGGTATACCTGACTGGCATTTTAAGATTTATATGAAATGATTTAATCATCTTTTAACTTGAGAAGGACAAATACATATCGAGATGTGCCTTTGCGCACGTGCTTTTCTCAGTTTCAGCTATGGACGAGTTTTACAAAGGAGCTGAAACAATGCCAACACTCATCCCACTTACCACAGCTTCCCGGGGCTCATTTTGGGGGAAGGAGAAGGATTAAACCATTTTCCTCTCTGTTAAGCACACAGCAGTCTACTAAACTCGCTCTTTGGAAGTAAGTGGACACAAGAAAAAGTGCACCAGGCACAAGTGTGCACAGGACAGGAATAATAGCACGTTTTGGGTTAAAGGCAGAAGAAAAAACATCCGGTCTCTCAGAAACATCCTTGTGCATTTTGATTTTTGGGGTTGGGGTGACCTGCTGCCGAGGGTTTTGCAGTCATGCCAAATCCTGCTCTTTGAGAAATACGAAAGTTTACAAAGTTCAGTTCTTCCCCAAAGAATACCTTACTGCTTAGTGCTTTTAACAAGAAGCATGATGAGTAATTAAAGCCACATTCTCACCCCTTGCTTCCATCTACTTCCTATTTCTGCAACTGCATTTAAAAATATAAACCCTGATTTTCGTAACAGTCAGGCAAATAATTGCACTCAGTACTCTTCAATGCTACCAAGTACTGAGCTGGTGTATCAGCAAATAACAGAATGATAAAAATAATTAACATAGTTTAATTTAAATATTTATGACACAGTTGACTCTGTGGCTGCATGGCACCATTGTGCTGAGTGCAGTACACAAATCCTGATAGATAGAGCCCCTGTTTCCAAGAGCTCCTATTGTTCATCCCACATTACTCAATATCAAACCATCTCAAAAAAGCTTTTCAAACATTAATTAAATCTCCTAACTTCCTTTTCAGGTCAGTAAGTTTTATTATCCTAGTTGTGTAGATAAAGAAAGTGAGGAATGGAGAGGGTGAGGCACCTCCCCACCACGACACAGCCAACACTTCTCACTTCCACTCTTTTCTTGCCCCCCAGTCACCCAGCTGAGCCCCCCAAGCCTTTGAAGGCTCCTCCATGTGCTGTGGGTGTACATGTGCATCTGGCCAGCACATCCCAGGGAGGGCTGGTTACTGCTAAGGACTCTTCAGTTAATCAGGACCACGTGAGGATCCTGCTTCTGGTCTGCACTCGCATCAGCTTTAGCAAAATATCACCGGCGGAGTTAATTTATGTGATTTTGTAACCTCTTAATATTGCTCGGGGATAGTGCTCTTTCCAGCTCAAATCCTTTTTTGTTGGCCAAAATTAGGAGTGCTCAGTTTGTTACAATGGCTCTTTCCCCTTTTTTTTCCTTTTTTATTTGGGGAGATTGGGTCCTAACACACTAACATCCACGGCCAGGTCATCAAAGGGTAAATTGCGACGCTTTTCATTTTTGTGCCTAAAGAGATGCGATTTTTTCTCAGAATTAACGTTTTGAAATAAATAATTTGCTTGAAGTTTCTCAGATTAAGTTCATTGGAACGTAAAACAAAACAAAACAAAAAAGGCTTTAAGGCCAAAATGTCAGTGCTCTGTGCAAAATAATTAATATAACACAATAGGATCTATTCTACTATTGATTGAAAGGGAATTTATGCAGGTAATTCATTAAGGCTAGTGAGAGTCTGGCATGTAAATCCCCCAGCACTTTGACGAGGAAACAGACCCTGATTTTTTTTTTTTTTTTTTTTTAGTAAGCTATAAAATACATGATTTTCAGTGGCAAATATACAAAAAGCAAAAGCAAATACCTGAACAGCTAGGGCCCTGCTCTGTGAGGGTTCTGGAATGAAATTAGATCAAATCCTTTTTCACACACTGCAAAAGAGGCAACGATCATTTCAATCACCATGTTAAGAGAATCAATACAATTTTTCCTTCCAGAGAATGGTACTTTACATTCCAATATTTACAGGCTATCACCTTCATACATCTCTTTTTGTGGTCAAGTGCATGATTACTACTTCTGACAGGGTATTGGTGATTTTCTTATGAAGATCTACAAATTCTTGTAAATAAAAACCAATTAAAAAAAAAAAAAAAAAGAAGAGCAAATCTGTGGACTGGAATGCACCCTACTTGTAATGGGAACAAAAAGCTGGCAATGAAATATAAACCTAAATCACAGCAGAATGACCTACTTTAAGGCATTTGCCAAAGAGACAGTGTTTTAGACAGCTCCTCTGAAGTAGCGTCTTTATGTCTATGCCATCTGCAGATTTATTATTGTGCTTTAGAAAAAAAAAAAAAAGGAAAGAAAAAAAATATAAAAAGGAAAGAGAAACCTACAGTTTGCCTGAACAAAACTCAGCTTCATCTATAGAAAGATTCCAGTACTGTGGGCACCACACCCACACCTACTGATGTGGTCCAAGTTTTTTCTTTAGAGGCACCTAATTAAGAAACCCTGACTCATTTACATGGATATGTTTGATCTAAATTGCACTCCAAACCACACCAAATTAGGAGCATCTGTGAATGCGAAGTGTTTGTTCCCAGTGCCTGGTAGAGCAGGGCCAGTTCTGGACGGCACATGTTCAAGTGACGAAAAATATTTCAGATGTAACATACTTCTGAGACCCACTTTTCCACTAATAATTCATAATGAGTTAAACCAGTATCTCTGCTTCAGCAATTATTTCAGGCTGGGGGGAAGAAATGTCATTTTACTTTTTAAAGGAAGGGCCGGGGAAAAGCAGGAGTGGACAAGCACCTAGTTTGGTGGGGCATTAACACAACCATTAGCTGCAATTTAAATCTGTGCAGTGCGTTTGTTTTCAGATATACTTTACACCTAAAGCCTGGAATGAAGGGAAGTATAAATTAATGATTGGTTGTTGTTCATAAACAAGACTTTCTGCCTTGGTGAATGGTCTTCCCTCATTAATCCATTTTCCAGTGGAGTCCAGGCGGAGGGCAGGGTCTCAGCCCAAAGAGGCAGCACCCTACGCAATACTAACATTAAAAATTCAAGGCCATCAGATCTGAGAGTGATGCCTCCCTTTCCAGGCTGCATTGCTGGTGGCTGACTGTGCCTGCTTGCAGCCCAGAAAGCTGCTCTGTACAAAAACGGGTCCTGTGGCAATTAGGAAACTTTTATCCCGCTTTCCCATCTCCCGCTAAGAGCGAGCAGGGGGGCGGCAGAAGCCACTGGTTGCTGCTTTGCAGCCTTACTGACAAACTGAATGAAAAATAGCCTTAATCTCACTCTAAGCAGCCCAAGAACCGAGGAGTGTAAATCCGAATTCCACGCTGGGTTTGCAATTCCCAGCCCACTGGCGCAATTTGGCATGACCTTTGGATTTGGCCCATAGTGTTTGGCAGCCACCTTTTATTCTTTCCATCTTTTATGCTTTGTGAATAGTCCAAGTTACATAATGCCAGTGACAATTTGTTTATGGCGAGCGTTGGAGTCACTGTTTTATGATTACATTCAAACTTTAAGCCACATTTTGACATCTAAGGATCATCTTGCATTCTCGTGCACTCTATACAATGAAGGTTTGTGTTCCAGTAAGGAGCAGGGGGGGAGGAACTTTATAAATAACATGACTCCTTTTGTCTGAAGAGATTTTAATACATTTGTCTGATCTACTGGTTTTGCAGTAGCTAGAATATAATTTGAATATATTAATATTTTCAGCAACTGTGCTGAGAGAGCCCAGTTAATAACTTATGCATGGGTGTATAGATACACTTCAGACAGAGGTAGTTTTTAGCCCTTATGTTGGCAATACTTAGAAACACACAATGAAAGAGCCTGTTCTTTCCTCCTCTTTGTTGTGGGCATGCATTGTGATGGTATGGAGCCAGTGTTCTTTCTGTTGTCTACACAGCCTGGATTCAATAAGCAGTTATATATGCATATTATGACAATGTGGTCAAAGAAACCAGATTTTTTTACTATACCTTCATGTGCCTGTACAGTATAAAATCTGGTATTTATTTTTCTTGTCCTCATTCAATATGTTAACAAAATTATAATTTGATACAGGTTATGTTCACTTTATAATTAAAATTATAGAGTTAGATGAAAATACAGCAAGATGTTGCTGAATGGAAAATATTTATCTTTTCGTACATTATGCATTATGGTGCTATGTAAAATCATAAATCTGTGAAGCAGCTCTCTCCAGCCAATTTGCCTCCTCCCCTGGTCCACAAGATGCAACCAGTTATTTCTTATAAGCTGAGGATTCTACACCCACCTCAGCCCTGACATGAGATAGCCCTGCCACATCCTCTCCAGAGCTTTGCTATGGTCTTCCAGAAGAAGACCCCTTGCCATGGAGATAAGCCAAGAAAAAAGGAATTCAGAAAAGTTCTGTGATTTCTTACAGCTCCTCCCGTAGCTCTCCTAGAACCTTCATGGAAAAAGCACAAACTTTTTTGCACCATGTTCTCTGTGTCAGCACTAGACTCAGGCTCCCCAGACCACCTCAGGATAGCACTTCATCCATCTGGAAACTGTTCTCACCTCCCAGATCATTGCCATCCACACTGCCAAGTGCAGGCCATCACCAAACACCATCAGCAGTCACCATACAATCAGCACAGGGCATATGGGACAGCCCTGGAGCATATGGAAGCTTTCCAGTAAGTGAATTCTACTGGGAACATCAGTTTGCCTTGTTCAAACCCTCAGTCCAGAGAGGATTTCCACAGGGCTGTGGCAGCAGTGGTAACAGACAACTTTAACCACCTCAGACAACCCAGATTGCTTCCATGTCTGGATAAGGGTCTCATAAAAGTGTCGTCAGAAAAATGAGTTTTCATTCCTTCAGAACATCTACCCCGTGAAAGTCACTACAGCTGCTCTGGACTCAGAGCCAACCCTGAGATTTCTATCACAGGGCACATCTCAAGTTTTGTTGAACACATTTTGGATCTCACCTGGCCTCTATGGTGAGGAGCTGCTTAACCTTTCCCAATTATATAGTAAGAGCATTCCATTACTTCTCATATTAAATGATGTTTATCCAGCTCTGCATCCTGGAACTACACTATGTGCTTGCTAAAGAGGCACTTCCTAAGTTTGTAAATCCATTTACAAACATTCACTTCAGGCTAGACATTTTCTGAGCACCTACAGAGAGATGTCCTGGAAGCCATTTACTGTAAAGACTGAAGACTAATATCAGGGCCTTGATATCCACAGCAAGATTGTCCCCGTTGTTCCTAAATCCTTCAATCTCTGTTGAACATGGTTTGGGTTAGGTGGTCCTAGAGACTCATGTATGTTTTCTCACCAGTTTTTTTAACTGCGGATTTTGTTCGGGGTCAGACAGAAGCAGATATTGGCAAATCTGCTCACTTGAAGCTTCAGAGATGAAAGAAATACAACTACTGAGAGAGGTAGGGCTGACTGTGTAGAGAAAAAAGACTTTGTAAAGTATCTAAGGCAGTTGAGTCATCTGAGACCAGCACATGTGTGAATGGGTATTTGACTTTAAAGGAACTAATGAGAAAATTCAAAGCCAGTTTAAAGCCAGGAAATATTGCAGAACTTGCAGTACTACAAAGGGTGCTTCTTAGAAAGACACAATACATGGGAAATCCTCCACTCCAGGCAGTCCCTGCATTCAGTGCAGAGGACTAAACACGTGCACAAAAACATAAACATCAAGCTAAGGTGAGCGGACAAGACAGACAAAGTGTGAGTAGAAAAGACAATGCTGACATAGTAAATTCATCGCTCAAGGGCGAGTAAAATGTAAATAAGTTTAAGGGAATCAAAGGCTCATGGCACATACTCACTAGTGCATTTAAGAGCTGTGTTCATCCTACTCATGCTCAGTATCAGAGCTGAAACAATTGTGGTGCTGGGAGGCATGTTAAAGCATCTTTCAAATCTGATACAAATGCAATGCATATATATTGCAATCGTAGCTTGTGGAGAGCTCAGAACTGAACCTGGAAGAGGAGGAATCCTGGTTGAGGTCAGATCCCATAGAAAATCATCTCTGTTGGGTAGATGGCTATGAAAGGACTTTAATTTTAAACAACAAGGTGGTGATAATGTGGGATAAAAAAATGGAGATTTTATATTGGGGACAGTTAATCAGCCAACATTTGAATTATTTTCAGTATTTAAAACAGACTCGAAACAAAGTGATTTATGAAGTAATTACAATGCTTTGATTTGATATTTTTAAAAATGATTCAGTGATTCTATGGTACAAAAATCAACAGAAATGGAAAACTTTGGTGAGAGTTTGTTCCCTGACTTTCGTGGAATTCTTTGCCTCATTCTCTGATTTCAATATCAGAAATCACTGGGTTTCTCACCAAACTGGATAATTCATTCGTGACACTGGACAAAACCAGTGTGTTAATAGTGAAACTGTGATTTTCATGGGCTGCTCTAGACTCACAAACAAAGATGAATTTCTGAGCAGGATGTCTACAGCTCAACATCTCAGGCTGAAATTCCACTCAATTGCCCCTTCTGGGCTCTAAGTCAGAAAGTAAACCTGTCATATCCAGGGCTGAGTTATTTGCTGTCAACTGGATTATAGCACAAAAAGCTATAATTGAAGGCTGCAAGAGGTTATAGATTGAACATAGTCAAAAGCAGTAACTCCACTTAGTAAAAGCAGATATCACCCAAAAATGAGAAAAGTTAAGCTCATATAAGGTGAAATTCTGAGTCCATTGTGGCTTCCAGTCGCTTGGATTTTTGTCAGTGACTTTCAGAGTAATCAAAATTTCACTTACTGCCCAGAGAGAGATGCTGCAAAGAGTATGATGGAGTGAAAGTTAAAATAACTCTTAACCTGGGGCTTCCGAAATACATTTTTTTTTCTGAGCAGAGACTACTGTCTAACTCAGTGTTCTCATGATGTAGCAATGCAGACAGCCCTTCAGGGGACCAAGGGGGTAAAGCTGTTCCACTGGAGTACAGCTGGGATGTGCACCCAGAGCTGCCCTGCTGCAAATACTGAGGCTCCCATTGTTCGGCACCCTGTGGGACAGGGGGAACTGGACTGTTTAGGCATAGTAAGGTACAGTTTGTGAGAGGTGACTTCAGAAAGCTGTAGCATCACTGAATACCTGTGGCAGTGCTTACACCTTCCACCTGAGCCCCTCCTTTCAAAGGTAGAGATTACTGGAAGACAAAGTGTAGAAGTGTCTGACAGATGCACTAATTTTACTGGGAAGCAGGAAGATTAAATTGTAACACAGAATCTCATCATCTTTCTACCTTCCAAACCAGTAAATCTAAACCAAAGAATGCAGTTGATGTGTCTCTGGAGAGAAGGGGCATAGGGTCTCCTGTGTGTTTTCCACATCCCCTCTGCTTTGGGTGTGCTGCTCAGAGTGGCTCCTCTCACTGAGTCACAATCCAGGACTGGTGGCTCTGCTTTTTTGCCACGTACTTTCTGTTTGTCCATCATTAAGCACATCAAAGCCTCGGTGTCCCCATCAGAAAACAATGCTGTTAATAACATTAATCCACCTTTATTAAGAGCCTTTAGCTCTGTGGAGGAGCACCGAATATTATTAAGACAAAGACAAGAGGATAATAAGGAAACGTGTTTTTTTCCCTTGCTGACCTAGTTTCTAACCTCACTTTAAAATCTTCCCTTAATTTTAATTATGCTTAATCTAAAGCTAAGCTCACAAATCTAGCAAACTTAAGGGGCTGCTTTTAAGTGAATTTTCTCGCCTGTCAGAGTTCCTCAAGCTTTCTGTGCTACAGTCAGGAGTTTATTTCCAGCCCAGGCACAGGGCTGGGGCATTTCTCTGCCAGCACGGTGGCTGCTGGGTTCGTGAGCTCAGGCACCACCTTGCTCCACTCGAGCCTGGGCACCACAGCATTCTTCACAGAACAATTGCAGTCCTTTTCTCATCAGCCATAGCCAGAGGCAGCAATAAGGGTGAAGGATATCTATCATGAAAAGTCCAGTGTCAATGTGTTCCCCCAATTTATTTACTGACCTTCAATGCAACAGCCATACTCCTGACCCTCATGAGATGAAGCCTAAGGGGAAATGGCACTGAGCACCAATTCCATATCCTGTTGTTTTGTGGTCTAAATTAAGTGCTAATTAATTACCACTGGCATCTTTGGCATTGCCTGTCAAATTGGATTTAGGATATCCTTTCGCTGTTTAAACAAATAGCCCTACATCTAAAGCTAAAATCCCAAGTGTCAGCATTTTCTTTACTTTTAAATTTTTTATTTTAAAATCCAGTGAGTATGTTCATGGATTTCGCAGGTAGAATTCAAATAAAAGAAACAGGAATTGATATTGTCAATTTTGATTAATAGTCCCTCATTAATAAACATCCTGTTATTCAGTTTCCACCTGCAGTTGCTGATGTTGCCTGGAATCAATTAACTCATATAATTTGATTTATTTTACAAAGACATTTTTGGATGTGCTGTGCTGATGATAAAGGTTCTTTCTATATTTACAATTCGTGATTTAAGCGAGATTGTTACTAACTGCCTTTTATTTTTAATGTTACAAGAAAATGTAGCTTCAGGCATTCTTGAACAAAAATATTCAAGCAATTTAAAAAGTTAAAGCTTTATTTACTTAAAACTATCTGTTGCCTTCTGAACCACACAGGCCACAAAATTGTACAAATCCAGGACCTGTGACAGGTTGGTCTTTACAATAAGCCAGTTGTTGTGGAGAGAAAAAAAAATAGATAGTAGAAGTAGAATTGAAAATAAATTTAAAAAAAAAAAATCAAGCACAGCAAAAGTTACACCACCAGCCAAAAATACATTTTAGGGATTAAGGTGGTATTCTTCTGTCTGAACACACATTATTCTATGTAGTCTCACACTGCTTTTATCACTCTGCTATCCAAACACCTCTAAGTGCATCAGCATCTGCCCAACATCTGTCTGATTGGGGGGTTTTGCTCTCTCCCATCCCCTCCCCAAAGAGAAGCTCATGCTCACAGTGCCTGTGTGGCTTTTGAGCAGGGGGTTGCTTTTTTGGAGCTAAATTTGCAGCTACAGGGCTACCAAAGGAGGAAAAAATTATTTCCTTGTGCACAGAACACAGGCAGAGTCCAGGACGCTCCTGGAGGAAGTTCATGGCCTTCAGCTGACTCCTACCAAAATTCTGTGCCCAAACAGGCAAACTGCAGGCACAACAGCAACAGGGATGAGCCAGATCTGTCCTCTCAACTGCACCAGTCACAACCAGCTTGCATTCACACTCAAAAAAATTAAAACCCAAGCCAAGCTGGGAGGACAGAGTGTTGGCTCTCAGTAAATGGAAGAACCTAGCATGTCACCCAGCTGGATCAGTTTTCCAAAAGGGAGACCTGGATTTTTTGTAATGGGGAAGATTTTGTGGAAAGATCTTGAATCCATCCCTTTGATACAACTGGGTCTGGGGGAGTGGGACCTGATCCTTCATCCATACCAAGGTCTCTGATGGAGCCACAATGTGGTGACAGGTTCCTTCCCTTGCTGTCCATGCACCAGTGTGCCCCTCCTGCATTTGGAGCTTCTGTGACTCAGAAGATATCCAGAAAAACAAACAATCCCAAGGCTGAGGTGCAGATAAACTCTTAGCCCCCTCACAGCTCCTCAGTGGAGCAGGAGCACCTCCCCTTGTGCAGAAGAACAAGCAGGACTTCCCCAAAGCACTTTCCTTTTCTGTAGAGGCTGCAGAATCTTTAAATGCCTAAGTGTGTTTTTACATGCTATCCTCAGCCACTCAGAAGATAAATTCTTTCTCCACCAGACAGGCATTCTGTGAGGTGTGTGCAAAGGCAAGAGCCCACACGCTCCTCTGCAGGGTCGGCGCATGGGAAGCAAAGTTCACCCGGCGCTGAGCAGATTTTATTTTTAACTGTTCTCTTATTAAACCAGGCTAAGCCAGAATAAATGCCTTTCTTCAGCTTTTCACAGTCCATGCAGCCAACTGTGAAGCAATGTTCGGAGTTAGCTCAGTTATTATTCTCATTTAGGGCCGGGCTCCAAGGCAGTTCATCCAGGGAAGGGCTCGTGCTGTGAGATATGCAGGGGATCCCCTGAGGAAGCCCGTTCTCCACCAGGCCCCTGTCAGCTGTCCAGGTCCTATATATAGCCACCCAATGGCCACATTTAAAGCCCAGTCTGGGGGGGAAGACAGCATCAAGTGCTCGTTCTTGTATCCCAGAGCGACTGAAGGGAAGGGATTTTTCCCAAAGAGCTGTAACGCGAACCCACAGCTGCAGAGCACAGGAAGCCTATGGAGTTTCTGTAGGCCAGGAGCCATCGAGGCTATTTTCAGCAAAAGCAAGCTCTTAAGTATGTCTGAACTATTCCTGACCCCTCTTGTAACATATCCTACGCCATGACCTGGTTTCTCTATTACCAGCCCAGCTATTGTTTCAAATTCTACCTATGGAACAAACAGGAATTTAAAAATGCCCTCATGTTTTACACAGCTAGATGCAAATAGATTAAAACTGTATTAGTGCACTGTGACCCCTGAATTGTGCTTATTCCTTGCAGAGGAAACCACATGGCACATTCCGAAAAAGACAGACATTGTACTGTTTTGGAGCTCCTCTACAAGCAGAAGCCTCAGGTCTCAGTCCCATACACACCAATCTCCCTGTTCCCATCACCATGTACAGATCTCACAAGCTGAGGACTCCATTGATGATGTTTGCATCTGCTTAGCTTCATCAGTTGGTGAATGCTACTGTAATGCACCTGAGCAAAACACACATACAGCCAGGACATAATAATGAGGTTTAGTCTGCATTCACAAAATATCAAGAATCTGAACTTATTGCTAAATTTGAAATTTATCTACGCAGCAGTGCAAGGAATTGAACAGTTTACACAAATAGAGTTTGTGGCATCAGGGGCTCCCTTACCAGCAGTTACCTCCATAAGCTTCCCAGGATGGAGTTAAGTAACACACAGGCCCTGCACTCTTCCTCCACGGTGTGTGTATTTTGGTTTCTCTCCTCAGCTGGTGTATCCAGCTGGGTATGGATATCTCTGCAAGATTTTGAGCTGGTATAGGGCCCCTATTGTTGTTTGTAGTTTAAGAGGATTCTCAAACCTGCAGTTCACTTGTCTTTTTAGTACCAAAGAACTAACTCGCCATTCTTCCCGAAGAACAACACCTGCAACTGGACTGAAATAAATTGATGACAGAAAATGATGTGGCTGTGATATGCTGTAGCTCAGGAAAGTGTGTGACAGGCCTTAAATGAAAAGGAAATATGATGAGGAAAAAAACCTGATAGTTTAGGTTATCTGTGCATGGTGTTGTAGCTGTGGTTCCTTCCTCACACTGAAAAACCCAGCCGCAAAAGCCCTGCGAAAATGTGCTTATACACACACAGACATTATCACTTCCTAGGATGGTACGTTTTATTATCAGGTTATTTTCCAGTACATTTGGCACAGTTAAGGTAAGTATATTAACTTTACTTCCAAATAAAGAAAACAAAGTTGTACTGAATGTCTCAGCCACTGTCAATGAGTTAAGAACTGACAGGAGGTCCAAGTAATCAACCCTGTCTACAGCACTGAGCTTTCCCCTGGGACACCTCCTCTGATCATACAATGTATCTGACTGGCATGGATGTAGAATTGCTTTCAATAAAGATTTTATTTCAAGGTTGGATGATTCCTTCCCAAATGTCTTGTCACTAAAGCAAAGTATGTAATACCTGTTATTTTTTAACTCCTCTGAACCAGCATTTGGGAAGGAGAGGAGCGTAAAGTGTTGAGCTGGAAGCTGTTCATCATAAGAGACAAATTTTAACAAATTGATTGGGAGCTCTGCAATACCAGAAGTCAGAAAGCTGCTGCATTAAAACTGGCCTGTATCAGTGCAGTGAAGAGGCCTGTTAACAGAATTATTGCTGGGGAGAGCTGAAGGCAGCTGAGCCCTCACCAGGGCCAAGTCCTTAAGCTACAACATTACATTTGCATATGCCTGAGAATTGATAGGAAAGAGATATTGGCTAATTTAAGGATGATTATTGGCAAAGGGAATCAATGGGAGGCACACACACTTTGACCTATTAAAGCAGTTCACAGGAACTTATATTTCAAATCAGTCCCATCATCCATCAGGATGAGCAGCTCTGCCTAGGACAGTGGCTGCCAGCACAGCTCAGCAAAGGTACAAAACCCACCTAAATGGGCTGCCATGGAATACCCCACTCAGAGAGGAGCTGGGTCCTAATTCCATAAGGTTAGTTCCTATACCAAGAGGAGAGATGACACAAATACAGCATTTTTAACCCTTTTGATGGAATTTCATTTATTTCTATTTATCTTTAATCTCTCTTGGCCTCTGTGTTGATCTTGGTTTCTGTCTCTAGTGGCAGAGATTTTCTTTAGTGAACACATTGTGCATAACTGGAGGACAGGATTCTGATAAAATCAAAACCTACTTTTATCCCTCAGTCCTCCACTGAATTCAAGGGATGGCCATTCTAGCCCATAACCTCATACCAAGGTTATGACCCCTTCTTCCTCTTCTGACCCCCTCATTTTATAATGTGCTCTCCTTTAGTCACAGTCTATATTACCAGTTCATGGAAGAATAACAGGATTGCCCTAGTAAAACGTTACCCTTAAATATAATTTAAAACAGTGAAAGAATACCAGGCATGGCTAAAACCAGTTCTGCTAAGGGTAGAAATGCCCCTGACACTGAGCAAGATTAAATCCTCGTAGTCTGGAAAAGGATAAGAAAGCAAAAGTGAGCAGCTCTCAAAGCAGCTGGTTCTACCCTCCAACACTCTCCAGCCTGCACTAAAACAACATCCTTTCCAATGGGATTTTCCTCCCTAAGTACACTCAATTCCCCAATTTTTTATGTGCAATAGGAATATTAAGATGTTGAGGAGTCAGAGTCACTGTAGAAAACCTTTTCTCCTCCTCAGCAGTTACTACAAAGTACAAACGGATGAAGAACATTTCCTAACACCTACTGTGTTTGGAGCAATAATCCAGTGTGCTTTCCAAACGTCAAAACTAATAATGATTTTATTTAGAGAGTTTGAAAAGTGTAGGTTTAATGGAACTAGAGAGCCAACTCACCATACAGTGACCCTCTTAGCTGTAGACTTGCCCTGCTCTCCGTTTTCCAGCTTGCAGTTGCCTTGGCAACAGCCAAAGCATAAATTCCAAGTATTTTTCCTTATATATCTGCCATTGACACTACAGCCCTGCTATCAGACACTTCTGCTGTTTTAATTCATCATTAATTTCATTACTATTAATAATGAGAACTAAATTTCTCTGCATTTCTCCTGACTTGTGATTTTAAGGACTGAAGACATTCTTGAAACTCAGTTCTTTCAGAGGGAAAAAAAAAAAAAAATCTTGTGCAGCATAGCACCCAACAAGTTCTTGATATGGTTCCAACATCTGTGGCACCGGATTATAGATTGTTTCTAAAATAACCTTAAATTGATGGATCATTGCCCCTTTCATTTGGGCTTGACAAAAAGTACCTCTGGCATCTCCTTTCACTCTTTATGTTGAAAATGGTGTGTCACTCGTTCTGCTCTTTTTCTTGCCAAAAAAAGAATTCTTGCCCATTTTTTTCAGTATTTTCTCTTTTAACAGCTTAATTTCACCTAGTAGCTATAGTAATAGCCTTAAGTGTGCATATTTTATTTTGATTTGCTTTGACTTCTTTTGTGGAGAGATGATAAAAAATATCAGTTATAGAATTTCTTTGGTAAATGTTTGTAATCCAAAAAGACATAAAGTCCAAAACTTATCATTATTCTATTCAGGGTGGATTGAATTCCTTCTTTCTACTTTTTCAGTAGCTGTGTTTTACCACATATTATTTAACTATTTAGACTTTCCACGTTTCCAAGTTTGCTTGGTTTATGGGGTTTTTTTGGGGTTTTTTTTGTTGTTGTTGTTGTTGTTGTTGTTGTTGTTGTTGTTGTTGTTTTGTGTTTTCTTTTTTTGTTGTTGTTGTTGTTGTTATTATGGTGGAAACAAGCGAAACTGCATGAATATATCAAGGATTTTCAAGATACTTTCTCAATACAGTACTGCTTATCCTAGCATTGAGCTCTGGGAACCCAAATTTACACGAATGTTCTTGATGCCACGTTCCATATTGATGAACAACAGTCAGTTCCTCTCCATCACTGACACACACCATGCACAGCCTCCATTCCCTCATGCCATTGTCCCACCTCCTGACTGCTGGGAAATGTTATCATGACAGGATGTCATGAGATTCCATGATGGAATCTCCAGGATAAACCAGGGAAATTATTCCTTCAGAAAGGCGGCAAGCAAAAGCAGAGGGGTTGGCCATGCATCTTTCATTTTGTGTGTCCCCATCAGGAACACTGGATCTCAACATCTGGCTCCATATTTTACAGACAAATCTCCCCTTATCCCTTCAATAAACTGAGCTCTGTTGCCACATTTCTTCACCCTGATTCTGCTCATCCATGGCCCATTGCCTCCTTCTCCCTGCAAGGTGCTTCTTCTCCAGCCTCACCAGTGCTGTCCATTATAAACACCCTCTTATCTCAAAGCCATGGCTGGTGCTGCTAAATTGATTATTTCTAAAGCTACCCAAGAAAAGCAAATGAAATTCATTTGCAAATTTGCAAAGCTGCTGAATTTCCCCGCCCAGCGAACATGCATCTCTACTCCTGCTGATATCATCTCCAAATATTTTACGAAGCTTCCAACTTTTACCCCATAACAAGCTCAACAGAAACCAAGTCTCTCTCTCCTGGAGAGGTCCCCAAGCTTGCTGCGCGTGCCTCTGCATTAAGCAAAACAACCTTGTCACCTCTGTAACATTTTTAATTGTGATAAAGATGTGTGACATCCATCAGAAGCCCACGCAGTCGCTTGGCAACAAAACTTTTAACTTTTGAGACTTTCTGAACTCCTAAGAGAAGAGATGATATATTAATATTACCACAGAGGAAAGATAATTAATTAAAAAAAAATTAATGAAGATGCTATATTTTAAGAAACTAATAGTTAAGCCAATCCGATTAGTGCCATATGGAGAGCGTTTTGTGCAATGGACACCACGGTTACTAGCATGAGGCAGAACGAAGTAATTCTTCCTATTTATATATGGGAAAAAAACCCACGAGTGTTGATGCTCCAGGAATGTGGTAAACGATGAGATTGGCACAAATCCACAAGAGATGCATTTTGCTGTGTGACCCACCCACTAACATGAAAGAAACGCTTTTTTAAGTGCCTGGAGCCATTAGGTCTCACAAAGTTTCTTTCCTTTATAGTGTGGTTTGCTGTAAGTTTAGCAACAGGTATAGGAAAATGGAGACAGCTGTGATGGCTTTTAAATGGCTGTCTGGATTTTGAAAAGGCGAATGAGTGACAATGGCAGAGGAGGGGGAAAAGCAGAACTTGGCTTCAAGAATCCACTTGGAATACTTAAGTTAAAACTAGCAGGTTAAGCAGGCATCCATAAATTCAAACATTTACATAACAAAGTTGTGTTTAGTTTGCATTCCTTGGTGGAGCTGTGCAATTTATTTATAAAATATGTATCTACATTCACTAGTCTTTCCAACCCTAGGATACGTAATATATTCTGGAGGGTTGAAGGAAATGGATTTCTACTTAGTCTGTACTCACCACAGCAGAGATTTATGCCAAACTTCCTACCTAAACTCCATCCATTAAACCTGTGCTGTGCTTAGACCAGACTTCTCCATCCTTAATGCCCTTTCCACAGGAATATTAAGTCTTAATACAGACACAAGATCAACTTTTAATAATAATAGTCCTTCTCTAGTAATTTTGTGGGTAATAAAGATATCAAAGGTTATAATCCTTATCATTATTTTCTAACTCATCTCATTAAGGTATGTGGTCTCTGTGTCTTTCAAGAAACTTTGTGTCAGGATAAGGCATGCAAAAGTCTTTAGTTACATAAATTTCACAATCCATTTCAGCCCATACTCACTTTATTGGATTTAAATTAGCAGAAGGAATGTGTTTCATATGAGCTCTATATTAAGGGGCTTTTTTTTGGTTTTCTCAACTCTTTCAGTGCTGGAGACCACGTTAAGGGAAGCAGGGAATCTTCTCCCTGGCACAACAAAAACCCTCCTTTCCTTGTTTGTTGCACTGACAGAAATTTCTCTTGCCTCCCTGTTTTTGATAAGTTAACCAAGTAAACACCCCTATCAGGAGAAGCAGTTAAAAAGTGCCTCTATGTGCTTCAAGAGCAACAGTGACTCCTCTGACACCCTTCTCTTTTAACCAGTTCTTTCCTTTTTGTCGACAGGATAGCAGCCAAGGAATCCGTGAATCTAATGTCAACACAAAGCTTAGGAATTGTGTTTGGACCAACACTCCTTAGACCTGAAAAGGAGACAGGGAACATGGCAGTCCACATGCTGTACCAAAATCAGATAGTTGAACTTATGCTGAGCGAGTACGGCAAGATCTTCGGCTCGGAGGAAGACTGACAGACAGGGCCTGTTATTGAAAACGTTCACATCTGTCTTGATGTCTAATATTTTTACATTTCTGTAAACATATTTCTGAAATATTTCTTTTTCTTTCAAGTGACAGATGCCTCATTTTGTGCAAACTTAATGATGATTTTTGTGTCTAATTTTCAAACATTGGAGTAAAAAATATTGTCAACATTTGCCTATATGTATTCTGCATTAACCCTTTGAGAGTTTCATTATGCTAGCACTCCAAGTGTCACTTTTTCTGCAAGCTGAGCATACAGCATATGGCCCTAGACCGTAGAAAATGCTGTTTACCAACATAGGCAATGGCACAGAAAGACAGATAATAATTGAGGAGGTTTGTGGAAGACAGATTAAAGTAGGTATATTAAAAGCAATGAATTAAAGCAGTGATACGAGATCATTCATAGCTGATCTGAGTATAATTTACCTTTCTCTTTAAAATACGTTTAAAATTAAAGACGTGATGAACAATCAATTTGTCTTCCCCAAGAGCTGGGAAAAACAAAAATTGCATTTAATGCTTTTAAACAAATAAAATAAACAAACACAAACAAAATGAGAATGTCACTATTTGCATAACAGTGCCTAAAAGAAATTAAAAATGGAATTGGAACTTTGGCATTTTTACTTAAACGCAGTACATGAAATGAAGACATTGCATGACTGCTCATTTTAATGTAACATCCATTTTGATTCTTCATCACACTGTACATCTGCCCGCTTTCCCCAGCTATCTCATGTTCTGTAGCATTTGTATTGTGCTCCTGAGGATGCTTTATTGGTGAACTACATTAAATTCATCTAGAAAGAACTTTAAAAAAAAGCCTTTTCATATGCCCCTAGGATTACTTGGCTAGACTTGAATCAATTTATGCATTTGATGGTTAGTTTCAGTTGTCATGGATAAACAAAAGGGTAACTGTCTAGAATATATCAAATATTGTTTCATTTTGAAATGTATGTTTCCAGCTATACACATCTCCTACCCTGTTTTGTAAAAGTATTCTGCTGATAAAATGTAGACTTATGTTTGACAGCTTTTTAATCAAGTTCAAAGAGAATAAATAAAACTAATCCAGTGTGGTAAAGAGTCTGTCTGGTTATCGATTTGTTCATAAAATGAAAAATAAACCATGTAAATAAGATGTGTGAAACACAGATCCAGAAGCAAATATTTAAAGCAATTAAAGACCCCAAAACATAGGATTAATGCATAGGTCTGCTGTGCATGAGAGATATTTCTCCAATATCACCTCAGCAGATCATGGGCGGCTTCAGTTTTTACTCAGCATTGTTGTGCAAAATTCCATGTTATCCAGGAAAGGTCACTCCTTGGATAGGTCATTTATGGGAACAGATATATAACGGGGCCTCATTGTTATAACTAAGACCAGAATCTTTCATCAGGTACTAACACAGGCAGAAAACAACACCAAGAAAACATAAAAACCGGCCCTGAGATGTTTTTTCTGACTCCTCACATCTGAAAAATCAAGCAAAATCAGAGGGGTAATGGCCAGTAATTAAAATGAAAAACACAAAACCAAACAAAATCTCCCTCGTATCACAAACATCCAGCTCAATAACTTCTGAACCAAACTATAATGTACTGGAGAACCCAAATTCACTTCATGTTCGAGAAAATATTTTTCATGTTAACATCAAGCCATGAGTACTTAAACAGTGATGCTTTTCAGCATCATCATCTATAGCCCCTTTTAATAGCAACAAACCAGGCGCTGTTTATAGCCTGTGGAAATGACTGGAAGAAAGATAGTCAGAAGTTCAGTCTATTCCTTAATAAAGACCATTCACATTATGGCCCCACGGGTGCTCACAATCATGCTATTGAAGTAATTTCTGCTATTACTGGAAATGAAAAGTTCACTTGTTACTTGGAGCCTGTTGCACTCGGAAGAAAAGATTCTTAATTAATTAATTAATCTTCTTTCAGGCTTTCTTCGGAGCACGGAGACTCCTCTTGTCTTGTTTTTATAAGACAAGGCTTGTGAAATGCACCGTATCTCTCTTAAGATCGACTGGTTTGAAGGAGGCCAAAAAAAAAAAAAAATCAAGGAAACTTTTTGGACACATGAGCTTTTCTTTGGGTTTGAAGGGTTCCTTACACGAACACTGCACAAAAGTGCTGACTGCTCTGCTAAATGCTCTGTTAAATTGCAGCCTGGACGTGGGCAGACAATCTGGGGGGACACAAGTGGCTCTCACCAGAGCAGGGGATAAATCCAGGGCCTGGAGCAGATGCTACACAAAGGATTGGCCATGCCTTGCTACCAAGCTGCTTCCTTCCCCAAGAGACCAATTCTTCCTGTCTCTCTTAATACATACACTAATTTAATGGGAAAGATTACTGACTCAACCATTAGTCAAAGAGCCAGCCCTTCAGCCCCTGCCATCAGCAGAAACCAGAAGGATAAAAGAGGGCAAGAGTGGGAAAAAAATAAAAATAATGTTCAAGCCTTAACTGCAACAGGGTTTCTTTCTCCTCCTGCTCAGGCAGTTTGCTCTTTATTAACCAAGCTCACAGTCCAGGACTCTGACAGACTCTTGTTGCTAGACACAAACATTTCTAAATCCCAGAAGTGCCCAAGATTTGCAATTCACTGAGCCTATATTGCCACCACATTGCTCTTCCAATTGTTACTTATCAGAATATTCACTATCACTCGGTGGGAGTTTTGCTCAAACTCTGCTAAATTTTTAGCAAGTCAAAATTAGACTTGCAGAAGACCTTTCTTTTTCAGGAGCCAGCATCAGTTTGAGAAGGGCCACAGATATTTTGAGCAAGGAGCTATTAATGGTAAATGATCAGAAAAATGAAGGCTGAGAATGCAGCAGAGACAAATATGTCCAAGGACTACTATTTATCTGTATCTTCTCTCTGTGAAGAGCATCTTCTACTCAAAATCATCTGAGAAGCATGAGCACAAAACTGGGATTGATTCGGTAGAAGGAGATACCAGAAATAAACCTCTAATGGAACCAAAAAACAGCTACAAATTTCCAGCTACAAATTTTTATCATTAAAATAGAACATCAACGTGTTGAATTGTGAGCTTCAGTGAGAAACCTTGTCAGTTTTTTAACTCAAGAAATTCCACTGCAAAGCGGGATTTCAGAACAAATGATGAGACACCCTGACTTGCTGAGCTACAGCTGAAAGAGGACATAAACTCCCCTGAACAAATCTTTATTCCTCTTTTTTATTTACATACGTATAGATTTTTTTTTTTTTTTGCAAGCAGCATGCATTTGAACAATCCTTTAAATCTTTGCCAGAACAGTGCAGGTAACACTCAGTTGGAGTTTTTTGTTGTTTTTGTTTGTTTGTTTGTTTGTTTCGGGGTTTTTTTTTGTTTTGGTTTGGGTTTTTTTTGTTTTGTTTTGCTTTTGGGGTTTTTTTTTGCAAGCACCCCATGCTGCAACAGAGCCTGAGGCTGCCATTCAGCCCAAGGCACTCAAGAAGTTCAGCTAATCAATTTGCACATGGGATACAGAGCATGGGCAGAGTTGGGAAGGAAGCTGGGAAGTGAGTTGGGCCCACAATCACCGCTGTAATCAGGCAGTGTGTAGGTTTTACACGGCTAATTCTCAGAAGAGGCTGACAGAAGAGCCTGGGGGGATGCACATATTATCAGGGCACAGCAGGTTCCCCTGCACGGCGTTCCTGCCTCAGAAAGGAAACATGGAACACAGGGAAGATGAGCATAATCAGAGGCACGGGGCTCAATCACAAGGCCTGGGGCTTGTAGGATGCAAAAATGGAGCTCAAGGCAATGGCTGTTTTGCAGAACATAGGAGCCTTTCCTAGCACCCACTTTGGGTTAAAAAACAACGTTTCCCTAAAGATGAAGGGACAAACAAGTGGCCTGTGGAGGTCAGGCCATACCTTCTCTTCCAAGAAATGCTTCAGGATGCTGCTAAAGCAACAATCTCATCCTTGTGCCAATTCACCATGAGTGATCACAGCAAAACAATGCCCTCTGCCATCACTCCAGGCTATTTTTACACTCCACCACCTCATGCTTCCAAACATATCTGAAATATTGTGAGAATTAATGTTCATTTTTTCACTCAGAGAGCCTTGTTGCAAAGATCTGCTTCATGTTGGAGGGAGAGCATGAGCCCTCACTACCGTTTTTTGCACAAAACATATATTGATGTTTAAGATAAAAAATGAATTCAAGACTCAGGACAAGACAGTTGGGGATGCAATCCCAATGCACATAAATGTGTGAGAAACAGAGACTCATGTCATATGAGAACTTTCTATTTTAGTCCTCAATTTATCCAGACCCATTCTTTTTTATCATAGGATAATTTGGGTTGGAAGGAACTTCGAAAATCACTTCATTGCAATCCCCCGCCATGGGCAAGGACACCTTCCACTATCCCAGGTTGTACCAAGCCGCATTTAACCTGGCCTTGGACACTTCCAGGAATGTGGAGTGCACAGACACTCTGGTCAAACTGTGCCAGGACTTCACCACCCTCACAGACACTTTATATTCTACACGCTGAACTCACCTGCAATAATCAGGTGTTTGGGGTTTTACAGACACCCAGCCCTGCAACCCAAAGGCAGGGTAACCTCAGAGGGAACAGAACAGAACAGAAAGAAATTATTCTTCCAAACTGTTGACCATGGTGAGATGTTCTGATTTTCTATGATTTGCTCTTAAACCCTCAGAAATACTTCAGAGGTTCTGGGAATCCACCATCTCCCAGCAAAGCAGGCTGTCCTCACCTCCAAAATGCCTGGGACAACCCCTTACACCTTCAGTGGAAGTTGAAGGCTTTGTTTAACAAGTTTAAGAGGGACCATGAAACACTACAAGAGCAGGTTGAGTGCCAATCAGTTATCCACAAAACATCACCACCTTAGAGCACATTTCAGCCAATAAAATGTGGACTCAAATTCCACACAGTTCTTCTCTCCTCTGCCTTTGTCAAAATGCAATATCTGTACTCAGCTCTTATGCATAAGGGTTTTTTGCTGCATTTCTGGTGTACAGAGGGAACAACCACCTCTATATTGTTTATTTCTATATTGTGATTTCTATATTGTCTCAAAGCTCAGAAGCTTTCAAAGAAGCAGCTCAGAAGCTTTTTGAACATTTTTTCGGTTGCGATTTTGGGTAGGTGGTGGCGTGGCCTCTGCTCTGGAAAATTAAAGTGGTTTGACCAGTCCATTGCTCAGGCTCCAGCCTGCCCATTGCAGTAAAAAAAAAAAAAAAAAGGTAGAAAAAGTCCAGTGTTATGTTAAGCTTTCCCACAGGGGATGTTTCTTTGCAGCCTCAGGCAGTAAATGGTTTTAAATAAATGGCTGAACACTCTGTATACATTTCTATCTTTATGTAGTTTCTGTCACTTATTATCCATTTTTAATCCTGCCAGGCTCTTTGTCTTAATGGTGTCTGATGAATTTCCCAGGTTAATTATGCACCATGTAGGAAAATATTTTACTTGTATCACTTTTAAATTCATTAGCTTTTAGTACCATTGTATAGCACTCTGCTTGCTCTTGATTTATGGGAAAGGCTAAATAGGATCATCTGACTGACCTCTCCTGGCAATTCACTCTCCTATATACCACTAACACATCACCTCTCATTTGTCTCTTAATCAATTTAACCTTCCCTCAAATGGAAGATCTGCCACACCTCTTACAACTTGCTCTTTCACTGGATGCTCTGTGTATCTATTCTGCCTTTTAGAACAAAGCTCTTAAACATCCAAGGGGGAAGGATCCTTAATATTTTCATTTTTGAAACCTTTACAGCTCTTAAAAGAATCAAGCTTCTTGTTTGTATCTGATTTCTGCTCTGCACTGAAGAACTGAACTGTCCTTATTGCCTGGACCAGGTTCACAAGGGAATTTGAGGAATTAAATGCTATTTTTGTCTATACAGAGAACGTGCCAATGCTGCTGGTTTCTCCCTTGTGGCTACTTCACCTTGCTGTTCTCCAAATTTCCATCAGCAGCTTCAGCCCCATAACCCTGCCTATCTGGTACCTACCTGAACCATTCTTATCTTGATTCCTGGGCCCCTTGAAGTTTTTTACCCACAGGAGACCAGCAGAGAGATGCTTCTGCCCTTTGCTGTTGCAAATTTAAAATGCCAGCTCAGGGAGGTGGAATTGGAATCTCCTACAAGGCAGAGGACCAAGATCCTGCACATTTCCCCCAGCACAGCTGCAGCGTGAGGCTGCATCCTCACACACGGGTGATGCCGTGCAGACTCCTGTTTTTGAGCTGGAGACCCCCATTTCCACAGAACCACAGATCCCACACACCCCCCCCCAGACCACCCAATGCTGCAGGAACGTGGAGCTGGTGATCACCTTGCTCCACAAGACACTGAGCTCAGACAAAGCCACGCCATCAGTGTTATTCTGGATTTATGGAGTGCCGTTGGTTGGAAAACAAATCAAATTCCCTCTTGTGTTTATGATGTGCTTTACCTCAAATGTGAGAACTGAAAAATAAGGCAACCACCTTAAACAAACACGCCCTAAGATGCAAAACACGAGCACCTTCCTGAGACCTCTGGTGCTATTCCTTTTCACATGGTGTCCCTTTGAAGTGCACGTAGCCAAAAACATTGGCAGTGCTTTCCCTCTGATGCTGCAGTTTTTTGAGAGTATTATGCATATTGCAGATGCGGTTTTCTTGCACTAGACGGAAAAAAAAAAGAAATAATCTTATTAAAAATGTAAAAGGATTTCAGGGTTCTGTGCATACTCAGAGAAAAGAGAGATGTCAACAATAAACATGCCATCTGAACAATACGGAAGGACCTCTGTCCCATGGGCATAATGGATGTTTTATTAATAACTTGCTTTTATATATTTTTCTCATTTCCCAAAACAAAGGGAGGAGGGGGAGGAAATTTAAAAAAAAAAAAAAAAAAAAAAAAAAAAAAGAAATGGGTTTGAAAATCAAAACATTTCCTTGACTGGACAATTCAATACCCTCGCTGAAACACAAGAGGATGAATTGAGACCTGGTGTATTTTCTGGGTACTGTGTTCTCCTGTCCTGGGTGTATTTCTTTACATCAGGACACTGATGGTATGGGGAAAAAGCCCCCCTGGCTCTCCAGAGTTTATCATAGAATACATCAGCTCCAGCTAATAGATTGAAAGGGTGAATCTTTTCAGTGGCTTCAGCAGACTCAGCACAAGCTGAAAAAGATGTTACTCATGGTCTGAGACTGCTAGACACAGTGCAAGAAAGGAGGGGGAGGATAGGGGCCACTTTTTTCACATTCTGGAAGGAACAGAGCAACACTGACACAGCAAACTGATATTTTCCCTGATTTAAGTCAGCCTTGTTTTCTCAAGTAGATGCCTCAGGAATGGATAAAAGAGATAAATGAGTCTTTGCTCCTCTAGGTACCTTCAACACGAGTGTGTGTCCAGACCCTCAGGTTTGGCCCATATCAAGTGATTAGGTCCAGGGAATGGTCACCCTCCAGAGGCATTTTACCCTCTTTTTTACTCTCTTTACCATGATATATTTTTCCCTCACCCAGAGCCTGTGTTTCAGATAATTGAGACCTCTTTGGAAATGCTGTTCTTACAGCACAGGCCCTCAGTAAACCACTTTTTCATCCCAAATGGCTTCCATAAAGCTAGGCAAATATGGCAGGGGGAAAGAGGGACATGGGGTGAATTAAGGCACGAGGTGTTGGAAAAATATGATCTTTAAGATCCTTTCCAACTCAAACCATCCTATGATTCTATTCTATGAAGGGGAAGAACACCTAAAGTAATCTTCCTCTTTCATTTTCTGCCAACGTACATGACCTGGCCTATTATAGAGCAACACTGATATTTTGTTTCATGGATAGCCTATCTGTACAAATAGATGGAAAATATTATGGAACTAGATGCTGCTAGAGAAATCTGTGGTGTTTTTAGAGGCTGAGAAAGAGGAGGGCTCCACCTCAGAAGCAATGCCATTTATCCCTAAGACCATCAGTAGGTATTTGCTAGGAAAACATCGCTTTGGAGCAAGTAGTGAAGAGAGGTGATCCTTGAGATCCATGGCCAGATGGATTTTTCTCAGGCCCTAAAAACCCTTTCCAGTATGCAGAAATTCCTATTTACTCACATAAGGCTTTTATCGCTTCGTATCCCAAATAGTTTCTACGCAGATTAGATTTTACCCTGTGAAGGCCAAAACCTTTTCTAATTCTTTTCCTACCTGTACAGTTGGGGATTTATTCATAGATGAATTGGAAAACTTAACCCCAAACATGCCCAAGTGCAGAAGGAATCATCACTTGCATATCAGCTTGGGATGCCTTTTTCTGCCTTATTCAAGTGCACTTTGCAAGGCTGCAGGGGTCACGAGCTGTGCTTCTTGCCTTTCCTATGGACACTCTCCAGTGAAAGAAACCAGGAAAACTCAATGGATAGAAAGAAAAAAGCTGTCCAATTAAGAAGCAAGTGTACATCTGTCTCAGGCCACTTGCCAAGCATAATGTGGCGGAAAGGCAAATCGTTGTGCTCTTGGAAACTGCTCCCTTTGGACTGGCTGGCTCCAGAAGTGCAAGGGACAGCCGCCTCTAAGTCAGGTTCAGGACTTTCTGTGCCCACCTAACAGCAAGAAAGTTGTGGGATTTGTCAAAAGTTCCTCTGAACACAAACATGACAGAGGTTCCTGAACTTTGGAGAGCTCTGGATGCGACTCTGATTCACTTGTTTAAAGCTACACCTTGCACTGCTGTGAAAACAGAGGTACACGTGCACAGCAGCAGATGTGTCTCACAATTATCTCCAGGAACCTGAGGCCAGACTGTGACAAAATGAGCCCAGATGTGGCAGGTGTCACCAGGTGGTGGCAGGAAAAGGAGCATGGGAGGACTCTGTTGAAATGGATAGACAGTTTGGCAGGAAAAACCTGGATCACTTGGGAAATTTGTAACGTTCCATATTTTCTGATACCCTGCAAAGAGACTGTACTTACAGAAAGAAAAACTTTAGCTTGATCAAAAGTTATTCCTGCTCTTGAAGCTCATGCTATGTTGCTACTATAGCCAGAATTACATCTGTTTCTACAATGATTTTATAAATTTTACATGATATCGTTATGAAGTTAATAAGGGAAGATATGAGAGAGAAAGGGAGGTAGCCAGACATCCCATGAACAAACAAGAGACTCTCAGCACCATCCTGCCACCACAGATGATGCAGGTGAGATCAGTGTCCAGGATCTGAATGAGGATAGTGATTTTGGCACATAATTTTTCAACCTTGATCCATCTTCTAGGAAAAAAACACTCACTGTGGTACTGATTTGTACTGTGTGTAAGTGCAGTCACTGTTTGGGTCCTGAGGTGGCTTTCACCATCCTTCTGGTCTGAGGAGCACATGGAGAGGCTGATACAGGGCATAGATCAGACATCAAAATCCTTTTTATCCCTTTTTTCTCTCCTCTTCATCAACCAAACCTACAAATACTTCAAGCGTTGTCTCATATTAGGTTAGATATTGGGAAGGAATTCTTCCTTGTGAGGGTGGTGAGGCCCTGGCACAGTGTAGTAGAACACCCCACACCCAAGCATTTTGCATATAGGGAAAGGTTTGAGACTCGCCCCTTGTATTTCTTATAAGGTAAAAGGATCCAGAAACTTCTTTGCTGTCCTGTCAGTAATTGGTTCAGTGCCAGCACAGAGGCATTGATTGGGCTTGGAAAGTGTAACTCAAAGCCTGTTGCCTATTTCTTTGGGCCAGCCCACCCGAACTATTGAGTAGAAAAGAAAGAGAACAAAGAAGCTCCATGTGTTTTTGGGATGTTGTAGCAAGTTTATGAGACCTGTCCCTATACTGTGCTTGGTTTTGCTCTTTGTGTTTGTATTATTTTCTTTCGTTATTAAAACCATTTCAATTTTTCAAGGCGTATCTGATCATGCCGCCTCGCTATTAGATTTGAGCCATTTCTCTGCAAGGGCTGGACCCTCAGAGGTATTGGGCAGTCCCATAGCACAGGGTGCCCAGAGAAGCTGTGGCTGTCCCTGGATCCCTGACAGTGTCCAAGGCCAGGTTGGACCGGGCTTGGAGCAACCTGGGATAGTGGAAGGCATCCCTGCCCATGGAAAGGCGGTGGAACTTGAAGCTTTAAGATCCTTTCCACCCTAAACCATTCTGTGATCCTATGAAATGCCCGTGAAAGAGATCCAAGCTCCCACAGAAACATCTTTGCTTAACATCCACCCCGTTGGCGACTGTAACTTAATTACCGCGCACACCGTACCGGTGACAGTAAATATTAGTGCTGTGTGCCACAGAACAAATACCCCGTGATGAAAAATTCAAACGGTATCGAGCTTTTCATTAGCGCAGTAATGGCTTTCTCACACATTTAGCTCATTTTTAACTCGACCTGCTAGGGGAAGGAAATGACATACTTTCTGTCGAGTAAGACAGCGCCGAGATTATGGGAAGGTGCGTTTTTATGGGTAAAGAAACGTATGCCACATTAATCTATTTTTACGCCTTGCAGTACGTGCTGATGAGTCATTTGAATGCCAAGTTTCATTAGTAAATTGGGAGTGATATAGGCAGCCCTGCACTAAAATAAAAATATATTTCTTACATTTCATTTAAGAACGCAAAAAAAATTTCAGCAGTGCTGCAGAATGTCTTAGAACACGAAGTAGGATCATAGGATGTAAGGATTAAATCCTAGAACCCTGTTTATAAAGGCAATTTTTTGTCCATAACATGCACATTAGTGATACAATCTGCCCAATATTGTATTGTTCTATCATTTCTCTACAGATCATATTAGTCAGTGTCCTGTTAACATCCATTTTATCATACTGTCATAATATTATATTGAAATGAGATCTGGTACTTTTGGGGTCCTGTGCAAGATGAAAAAATGGGTCTCCAGCAGTCTTCCTCTTAGATATAATTGAAAAAGAGGCAGGCATGAGGGCATGCTGTGACTCACGCTGCCAGAGAGTGATCCGGAATCATTCAGATGATGAGTACATAGAGAATGCCGTGCACAGAAAGATGGCAATTTGCTGTACTAATGTTTTGAAAATGAAAATTTCTAGCTGTTTCGCAGAGGAGCTTAGTAGGAAAGGCAGAAGGAAAAAGAAATAAAATCTTTTATAGTGAAGTCAGATAATTTCTGTTGTTTTTGGAAAGGCTGCACAAAGAAATGTGTTTTCTGGAGGATGGTGTAAAGCGCAAATGAACATTGCTTTGTTGACCAAAATAGTATAAAATACAGGATATGGAAGGACAACAGCAAATGAGAAAAATTCTATCCCATTCCTTGAGGAGTAGTTTTACAGAGGGATCCAGGGACATCTTTCAGGTTCCTTAAACCAAACCTTGGATCCCCACTGTGTCCACCTAGCCATAGGGAGGGACACCCACAAACGTCCAGCACTTCAAGCCCATCAGCCTGTATTTCTGCCATCAAGCCCAATTTCCAACAGCCAAGCAGCCCGACAAGCCCCAGCAGGAATGAAAACAATGCTTCTCCTTCTTTCCAAATAGATTATAACTGATGATATCAATGTCCTATTCCTCTGGTGCTTCCACCAAGCTTTAATACTAACAAATAAATCAAATCAGCACTTCCAACCTTTGTTTAGTATCTATGCTGTCAGTGCTGATGCACAGTCACTATTAAAACGTTATTTTATTTTTCTTCTTGTGCTTTGTTTTGACTAGCTTTGTTCTTGATATCATCATTTGGTATTAAATGAAGAAAACTGAGTACTAAATTATGTCCCTTTCTTCAGGATTTTGTTGGTAAAGGCTGCCAAGCTCATGCAGCTGGCCTGTCCCCAAGAGAGTGACCCAGCCACCTGACCCGAGTCCTCTTCAAGGAATTGAACCAATCTCCTGCAAAAATCCAACTCTCTCTTTAGGACATCAGGGATGCACTCAGAGACCTGTACAGAAAGCACAGAGGGCCACAGGGCTTGGCTCAACCTTTCAGCATCCAGGGGAGCACTTCCTCAATAAATACATGAAAAATAATCCATTTTAGTGAATATTCTTTTCAGAAATCATGCTGGACAGTAACAACTCCTCTATCTGCATTTTGGAGCAGACAGGATCAATTCCAGTCTTGCTCAGCAGGATTTAAAGCTCCTTTAAAATATGGTATATCTGATATTTTCCCTCCGTTTTATACTTTAAGTTCCTCTCACTACCCCTCACCACCCCACGCCTTCGTTGGTGACATTTTTAAATCACCATTCCTTGTTCTCCTTAACGGATCTGGTTTTACCATTGCTGTTTAAATTTTTTATAAGCCTCTGTACACTGAATCAGTTGAAGTGAGATCTTTCCAGTAGGAAGGAGGGGACTCCTTTGCTTAGGGGGAGCATATGTGCTTTGCAGGGCTCTGAGTGACCCAAGAAATAGATGATTCCTGGGAAAACACTGTTAAGCACCAAGATGGGCAATTTACTACACGTGCAAGTCCAGGTGAACAGGGAATCTTCAAGCAACTCCCATTGAGCCGAAATCGGGACCATTTTTATAGCTTTCAGTTTTGAGGTCACAGTCACCCGGACTGGAAACTCAAAAATGACTTCAAAAAGGCAAATGCTAACTAGATTTCACACTAGATTTCATTTTACTTGGCATTACAGAAAGAATGCAGGTATTAAATAGACTGTTTCCTGTATACAATAAGGTTAATTAGTAGCAAGGGATGGAAATCAGTGTAGACATAACTCTTTTAGACAGGTATCAAAAATAATCCCCTGATCCCCACAGACCCCAGCTGCACTGAAAGAAGAACAATATAAAAGATTCTTTAAAAGAAATTTTTCAAACATTCTCCAGGTGTCCCAGCTATATTTAAATAGGCCCGTGGCCCCATGCCTACTCCAACCCTTTCTGCTCTACAGTTCCCTTGCTCCAAG
>VZSR01003282.1:3503508-3536008 GCA_013398615.1 Brachypodius melanocephalos | reverse complement strand
GTTTTCACATCACTAATGCTGCCTCAGGGCAGGGTCTAGGGGACACACCTCCACAGCTGTGGGGTTGTTGCGCTTGCTCAGCCAAAACTTTCCTTTCTCAGGAGCTGGACAGTGCATGGAGAGGCACATTACCATGCCAGCCCTTCCTCTTGAGTTAAATCTGGCACATTATTGCAGATAATATTTTGAAGAATTGCAATAAAACTGTCTAGCCTCACACACAAACTGCTGTCAGGTGGCTGAAGGCAATTTGTTCAAAAGGTTACTTATTTAGTGGCTTCAGTGATAACAAAACAACATGGAATTCTGTAACTGGTTGTCTATAAGGTGCCTCCCAACCCTAACCATTCTCTAGAATATTTTCCTTTTCTGTGTGACTGGACAGATTTTGAAATGAGGAGAATAATGGATTTATAGATACCTTGTGACAAGCAAAACAGGATGAAAAATTTTCCCCTTAGCTCATGTTTGCAATGTGCACCAATGGCTGAAGAGGGAAAAGACCAAATACCCAAACTTCATGTTTACAAACACATTCTCATGGGCACAGCCCAGAACCTTCATCACATATTTATCCAAGCCAGGGAGAGCACAAACCAGAAATCCATCTCTTTTGTGCCACTCTGGTTATAACTTTTCACCCAAGGAGATGGGTGGGGTGTTGGATTTCCACTGCTGGATCTCCACTGCTGGGTTCCCAGCTGGAAAAGCAAAGGGATGCTGCTCACAGGGCAGGTCCAGGTATGGGGGCAGTGCACAGCAAGTGTTACAGTCTGTGAACTTCATCATGGGAGTTTATTTTAGCACTCTGCACCTCCCAGGCAGACGTGAAGGCTCGTGACTTGGCTTGCAGGTTCCCATGGCAAGATGACAATTGCAGAATAGGTTAACTTACTGCAGAGCCAGCCAGGATCTGTGACTCTCCGTGGCATATAAAAGAAGTGAAAGTACAGCCAAAATAAATTCATTTAAAAATCTGAGCAAATAGACATGACATTTTTCTTGCAGTTTTTGACTGGCTCTAAAAATATCAACAGTCTCTCCAGCTCTGGTGCATGCTCCCAGTAAACAGCTTTGGAGACTGATTAAAACACCACAGCTCTGCTTCCATGCTTTATCAATCCCATTAGCCATTTGCTGAATTGAAGCTATGAATTGACAGTGAACTTTGGGAGGGGGTTACACAGCCACACAATGGGTCAACATTTGTCTAAGGGCTCATCTCTGAAGCAATTTGGTTTCAAAATGAGAGGGTCTGCACCGCAGTTAATCAAAAGGACAATAGTTTTGTTTTCAATTCATACTGTACTTCACGCCAAGTAAAGTGGTCCCAATGTGTGCAGCAAAATCCCACTGGCTGCCTGCATATGCGTTTTTTTCCAAAAATACTTTGTATTAGTTTACAATTTTTCAATTTCTGAATGTTGTTCCAGCCTTGGCCCGCCCCGGTCCATGGCAGTACTGAAGTTCAGAGGAATTTGGAGCAGTTGCTTGCAAAATGAGACAAAAGGCATCTGAAAAAGGGTCAGATAACCCAAACCTGCAGCCTGAGCCTCCCCTTTTCAGACAGGGAACCATTCAAGTCTTCCCCAAAACTGCAAAGCATGTCTGCCAACTGAGCATTACACTCTGATTTTTGGGAGCATGCTGTACAGCAGATACCCTTCCATTATTCAGCTGTGTCCTGATCCAGGCAGGCCAAAACTCCTGGAATTATATTCTCACAGGCACACACGCTGCACCTCAATATGAAAACAAAATTGCTTACTGAGTGCAATCACAGTATTAAATTAGTCCACCACCAAATGTACTAGGAGAGGATAAGGAGATGCCCTTTATTATTTAAACTAAAAGCGACATGATTAATTTACCCTGATGGGATTCTATGACAGGGATAAAACAGGCAGGGAAACGCAGAGAAGGAGCAAAAGGGAAAGAGGGAGAAAAGCAAGTTCAGCCTGTAAGGATTCACTTGTATGTGGCCTTGTAGCCATAATAATGTTAATAACACGCAAAAATCTGTTTTATTCTAGCCTGTGAAGTGAGAGTTGAAGGTCACACAGTGTGTGTAACTCAGGTGTCAATGACAGGTCTGAAGTACTGGGGAAATAATTTAGTTTTTCTATTGGGGTATGAGTCATACAGAAAATATCAGAACTCCTTATTGGCAAAGAAAAGTGCTAAAAAAGGCTGAATTAAAGGTTACATACAACCTAACTGCAAGATTTTAGCAAATTACTGCCAGAAAAGATGACAAGTAGAATATAGAACTTGAGTAAAAGAATAAGTTATTCAGCCCACTGCTGGATTAGAAGTCACCATAAAACCTACAAACATAACTAAGGCCATGAAAGAGGGAAAGCTCAGAGTCCTTCCAGCAACACAGGTAAGCTCCAGAAATCAAATCAATACATTGCAGCAGCAACAAGGCTGAATGTATCGTTAGTGCAAATAAAATTTACACGTTCCTGTTCTGACGTTAACAGCTAAAGCAAATGTTCGACAAATCCTAAATAAATTATTTTGACAATGTTAATGCAATCCCCCACCAGCACCAATACATTAAAAAATAGTAAAGGCGTTGTAATTTGAGACTCTCAAATCTCTACTTCTTGATATTGGTGTTATCCAATAAAACACATCCACTGACCGAAATAGCTATTTTAAAAATGACTTCCTGCTTTCCTAAGAAATTAAACCAAAAAGCAATAAACACGGTTTATGCAAGTCTTGGCAGGTCTCTGGTTCTGCTTTTTACACATGAGGCAGCTACAGAGAGGACAAGGTAAAAAGGAAGGGAGAGAAAAAGGGAACTATTTGCCAGCATATTATTTTCAAAGCATTCACTTCAGGGAAGGGTAAGAGTAATACAAGCTATGTTATTCAAGCATCAGACATAAATACATGGATTGTAAAATACCCACTTTCAGATCTGAAATCTAAGTAAAACAATTTATTCTGCTACAACCCTCTTATTACCCTTTAAATTTAGCCAAAGTATTCCCTGCCAAAGATAGATGGAAACATGATGAGCAAATCCATCCTTCATGTACTCCAGCAAGAAATTTAGGCCCTATCTTCCAGTCACTCATTTACATATAAAGAGATTTGCTAAAAATTAATAGTATTTTCTATTTTTATCTGTGTAAAACTTAAACAAATCAAGTGGAGTGGATTAGATTTAGGTCAGAAATGATGCAGAACTGCATCACATTGTCCTGTGTGCAGAGAGAATTTGGTACTTCTCTCTTCTGGACTCATTTACTTGTGAAAAAAACAAAGCAACTGAGAAGGGTTTGTGCATTTGGAGTCTTCCAGAAAGGAATATCTTTGTAAAAGGTTGGGTTTTTTTGATTTATCCCAAGTGTTTTCCCAAGGACATTCATACCAGAAAGCTGATTGCCTTTCCTAGAGTCCACCACAGGTATCCTGCATATTTCAAGCTGAAGACGTGGCCATGCATTGATATGACTTCATACTAAGACCTATGCAAGTAATAACAATTAAAAAACACATACAAATATTTTTTAATGTTTTCAAATGCCTAAATCCAAAGGAAAACGGAACGACACCAACTACTTTTACACTGAAGTTCCATAGATGCACTGGGCAGAGGCTGGAATACTTGAGTCAAGAAAGGTCTCTTAATCTGCACTGTATTGGTAGTACTGAACTGGTGACAGTTCATGAAAAAATGATCAAATCCCACAGTTTTGAATCAGTTCCATTCCCAAACAAAAGTACCTGTAACATCTGGAGTGAAACCAGAGCCACTTGGCATTTTCTCATGAGAACTTGCAGAATTTACTGTAAGTTTTACTTTAAATGGTTTCATTTACTCCCTGAAAACAGTTCAGACTTAGAAAGAAACCACCCTATACCTGATGTGCTTTGGAGGTGGGACTGGCAATTTCACTGAAGCTGCAAATGGAGCTGAGATCTTAGAGTTATAAAGCTAAACAAATCAAAAAGGAAAAATGTGTAAAATTCTGTGAAACAAATTATGTGAATTTTGCACAGCTGTACTCAGGGCATAGCTGTGAATGAAAAGACCAAACTAATTAGATTATAAGCAGCTGATCTGCCTTATATTGTTTTATCATATGTAGTAGGTATAATATCTCCACATGAATGACTTGAAGCAAGTCATCAGCGTACTGTGTTCAAGAAAGCTGATCAGATTAGAAAGATCTTGTAAGTTATGCTTGAAGAAGATGAGATTGATGATAACTTCCTACTCACAGTTACACCAGCAAAATTGCTTCATCTCTATTAAACTTCAGGTTTCTGGAGACATTGTGTCCTGACAAGACAGAATTAAATGTGGGAGTTCATCAGTGCAAAGCAGACTCCAACGTGTCAAATGACTGAAAAGTTATTTTGAATAGGTTTCCCAGTGTCTTTTTAGGAAACCCACCAAAAAAAACCTAAAAAAAAAAAAAATTTAAAAAAAGAGTAATTTTTGTGGCTGGTTTCCAGCAACAGGATCAATGAGCAATATTCAGGATGCTGGCTGAAAGCCAGATGTAAAGCATCACTGTAGCCCTTAAGTATAGCAAGCTTAATTTTAAGCCTGGGAATTGTCCCACCAAATTTCCCAATCCTCACGTGCTTAAAGAGGAGTTTGTGCACATGCACTTCTGTGGAGCAAGGCCAAGGCAGATAAAGTTACTGGCATGTTTTTGTGTCTCACTGCAGACCCTTTACACCACATGGAAAGGCTACAAAGTGGGAAAGCTAAAAAAAAACCCCCTTGTTCCTAAGTGGGAGGTGCAGTCCATCAGCAAGGCTGCTTCCTGGAAATCCTCTAAGAAAGACCTCTGGGATATTCACTTAAAATATCTGGCAAAGCAGAGCCAGTCCAGGGAACAAACATCTTCCATCCTGGTGCCAAGTGCAGCCAACACAGAGGTCGTGCAAGATTTGTGCAATTTGGACAAGAGACATTAGAATAAAACACTCAATCCTCTCAAGGAGACAACTTCTCTCTTCCTACTTTTAAGTGACGTAGGAGGCCGCTCATTTTCTTCATTTTTCACTCTTACCAAAGGCAGATGAAAATGTCAACAACCTGAGCACATCTTTCCCAAATTAGCAAAACACATGAGGTTTCATTGCACAGAAAAATAACACGAGATGCTCTGGGAACATGCAGCAACGTGGGTGGCCACGATGAAGAATAAGCTTTGGAGTATTTATACAGCAAATAAATATTCACAGACACTGCTATTCCCACTCACTAAAGTTTTGAAAGACATTATTCTCCTACAAGATAGATAAGAGATGGGGGGTGAAGGGAAACTATTATGGAATGAGGAATAAGGGCCAGAGCCACGAGCACAAGATTGATGTGAATACTACAGTAAGCAAAGACCAATTCACTGCTTAAAGGTGTCAAAATGCAGTCCTGGGAGAGAAGAAGAGGTTGAGAAATGAGAAAAGAAAAGGCAAGAGGAGGGATGTATAAAGAACAGCAAATATTAGGGAAATGAGGGAAAATAGAAGGAACCAAATGTCACCCGAAGGGGGTACAAGTGCAATTGCTTCTCCTCCTCGGTTAATCCACAAATTAATGAAACCAGAGCAAGCATAAAAAATAAACCATTATCCTACACGTTCAGAGGTGAATGTTATGGGTCTCCCAGAATAAAAGCTGATAATAGTGAGAGAAACAGCAGCACCAGAGCATATAGCACAAGGACATTACAGCAATTCTGCTTCTTCATTCACTGCTTTTACTGGAAAATCTTACAGGTTACAGGATGCAAGGCAAGGCACTGATAAACTGCAATTCACATTATTTCACTAAAGCAATGCAGGTATGTAGAGTTTCTCAAGTGATGAAGAATTTGAACGGTTCTGCAAAAGCCACTCAGATATTCATATATGTAAAAAAAAAAATTTATAAGCTTTGACATTGAATATCAAATATTTAAATAAACTTTCTTGTCCTAATTTTCATTCACTGACATGATATGCATATTTTATTGTTCATTTTTTCTAAACTCTTATAAAAAATCTGTTAAATTAAACTCAGTTATCTTCTATACTGTGAGATCCCTGTGTACTTTTAGAGCAACAGAACCTCATTAACATCAACACCATTCTATAGGTTTCATTCTGCTAAATTTGACAGGGCTTCTTCAGAGGCAACTTTCCCTTTATTGACTTAAAAACACAGTTGGGGAACCTTTTGTGAGGTTGTGAACCAGTGTGAGACTTAGGGGTTTGGGGGTTTTCTCCTCCTCAAACTTGAGATGTTATGAGGCCATAAAGTGTTTTATCATGGCTTGAGGGGGATTGAGTTTCTCTTCATTATTTGCTTCCAAAAAGAAAATCTCGAGCCAGACAGCTCATTCCAGGCTTGTGATTTAAAAGAGAGAAATGGGCAAATATTGAGCTTATCCCTAATTACTCTCTATATTTCTGAATATGCAAATTTGAATGTACTTGGAATTTTCTCTAAGTGATTTGGCAAGTATAAATTACCCTTGCCTTTAAGACTCCGAGCTGCCACAGACAATGCATCAACAGTTGGTGTTAAAAGGCTGCAACTCCACTATTAACAATCAATACAAGTTTTCAACAGGAATACACTTAGCCAGCATTAATGCAATTACATTATGTTAAATAATATTAATACCAAAGGCATGTCCATTGCTGGCCCACACCAAAGTCATAACATTCCTCAAGAACTGCCACTGCCGTTTAAACATTCACCCAGAACAGAAAACTCAAACACTGAAGTATGTTTAAAAAATTGTGATGTTGGTCATTAGTTCTTAGATTAATTTTCTAGTCCCCTCCCCCTTTTTTTTTTTTTTCCTGTGGAATTGGTGTCTCATCATTCCTGTAGTTTTAAATCAGTTGTGTGATTTATAGATCATGTTCCGGAAAGACAAATCAGATTTTTACATCTGCAGATGTAAGAAAGGAGTTTCCCCTGCTCTGTATAGAAAATCTCTGTGGTGACACAGGGATAAAAACCTGTCACCTCCAAGCACCTGTATCTGGATATGGGAAATTCATCCACCTTTAATGCCCACCTGCCAAAAGAGGGATACTTTATCAGAACTCGTGCTGTGAATACCTTGGTGTTTTATCTTTTTTCATGGGATGGGCTGGTGAATTTTGCTCCCTCCCAATTCCCAGCCAGGAGCAAGGCAGGGTCTGAGGTGTGTCCACACACACTCAAAGTTATGTCTTACAAAAGCGACTTGATGACAGTTCTCAAATTAAATTTCGAGAAACTGGAGCCATGTTTTCCAGTGCAATTATGTGCCAGTATGGCACCAACAGTGGTTTTCAAATCACTGACAGCCAGGAAGCAAACAACATAAATCCAAACAGGATGTTCTGGGCAGGGGCTAACAAGCTTTTGCCTGGTACTGTGAACTATCCAAAAACCTCACAAACTACATTGAAACACTCCTAATGTGAGAATCACACCAGTACAAAATATTACACCTGCATTGACAGTTTTGAAAAATCCCATTAATTGTCCACATACAATATTAAGTATTCTAAAAACAGACTTTCATATTTGGCCCTTAATACTTGCAGACCTCGAGGACATAAGCTGGTAGCCAAAAGGATGGAGTAAAGGCAGAGCTTCATGGGTATATGGCCTTTAATTTCCAAATGCATTTTTAACTGCAATGAATTAATTCCTGGTGACATGAATAATGACATTTTTCTTTTAAAAGAAAACCTCACTGATCAGTAAGGCATGCAGAATGACAGCCCATGCTGAAAAAGCATTTCATTCCCACCAGAGTCTCCAGTTATATTTTGCAATTCCATGGTCCATATCTTTCTCTGTATTAGAGAAATGCTTGCCTCTTGAAGGGAAATAAAATGAGCACCTCATAGAGGAGTTCCTAAAATTTGAACAGGCATTTGAATGTGCCAAGAGTAGCAGCTGTTTTTGCCAGAAAGCAGATCTGGCAGGCATTTAGTCACAAGGTCACTGCTTATGGGGCTTTCCCAAGAGATGTGATAGGAAGCAGGAAATGTTGGCATGGCACTAGGACAGGTTGTCCTTGATGAACTGGAAGGAGAAGGCTGTTTTGGCCACAGGCACTCAGCAGCAGTTTCACTTTAGGGAGGATTGCACAGTTTCTTTAGCTTTTTTGCTCACATTTCCTGAGTTTCAGGTTTGAATAGACCCCCCCAAAAAAGTCATATTCACCCATGCAGGAAGAACTCGTGTAACCAAAAATCAGACACGGAGGCATCATGAAATGTAACTGGATATGGCCCTATGGGTATCCACACTCTGTGGAGATTTAAATGCTTCCTGAACTAAGTGACCTAAAACTGTGTGGACCCCTGTGAATTCTGCAGTTCTGTAACCCTGGAATTTGCTGTGGAAGCTTGCAGGAGGATTATAAACTGGAAACTTCACTTCTCCTAAAAGCTTTGAACTGCAGACCCTGTTAGTGGTCTAGATATGAGAAAGGGCTGTCCTGATTGTCTTGCAAAAAAGGGGTGGCCTGGCAGATTGTAGGGGGGAATGGCACATTTACCTTTCCTGGTATTAACTCTGAAACACAGAAACGATGAAGTGGATATCAACATTCCCAGCTATTTGCTTCCTGGTTGAAAAGCTTGACTGAGTGCTGACTTTTCCATTGCTAAACCTTCAGCCAAGGCAATGACACATCCCAATCGCATCCCCAAATCCCAGTGGGTTCAGGAATGAGCAGAGAGCCACCCTGCTATTCCAGCATGCTTGTGGGGCTGCTCCTGATCACACCCCAGCTCTCAGCTCCTGAGCTGTGGCTCAGCTGGCTCCCCAGGAGCTCTCCCTTCTCCAGTTCAGGATACAGCAAAGCCCTGCAAGGCCCTGCATGGGACATCAGGGAAGGAATCACAAGCCAAGGTGAGACACAGCCTCCATCCCTCACTCAGAACACCTGACCATCAACACCATCAGCCTCCCCCAGCCACAGCCACTGTGCAGGAAATGCACTTCCAGCCCAAGGACACGTGATAAACTGGAAACTGAAAATAAGAGGATATCTGTTACATTTAACTGCTTTAGATATGAAAGTTAAGAAGCCTTGGCTAATGGTTGTATTACTAACTTCTGCAGTTGCATCAGTTAAACAAAACTCCAGTTCTGAAATTACCTGGGTCACCTCTACTGCCCATTTTTCAGTTTCCTGGGTGACCAAGGAGCTTGGAAAGGTTTATTGATGAATTTAGGTATCACTTAGTGTTATTCACTGGTCTTTGCTATCTATGATGTCATTTGTTCTGACAGGTTTAAGGGTGGACAAAGATCTGAAGACAAGGGCAAAGGAATAAAGGAGATTTGTGAAAAGGAGTGATAGGAAACTCAAAGCCCTCAGAAGTCAGTGGAGAGTACTATAGTATTCACCTACCTCTTATTTATTGTGAGATTAAAAGCAAAGAGGCATTATGTAACTGTGAAACATTACTGGAATTCTGATACTTAGACAAATGGAGACAATAAAACACTGTTATATGAAGTAGCTATCATTGGAGGATTGCTTAAAGATCTGGTTATAAAATGTTTCCAGAGGTAGGTGTTTCTTATCTGAAAACTTACCAAAAATAATTCCATCTTGTCCTTTTTGTCAAAATTCCCATCCCACCTTTTTCTGCTCTGCTTCTTGTTCTACTTAGTGAGTGATGTATTTCTTGCTCCCTATCTCTCCAAACGTGTTGCATGTAAAGGTCAATTCTCTTAGCACAGCTTCTGCCCACTCTTCAGCTAATGCATTATAGCACATTATCAAGTTTCCAAACAATTGTTCACTTTTCATTAGAATGTGCTAGGTTTCTCTCCTTCTGCAGTGTTAGTGAAAATGGTGTTGAGTTGTTGACTAGTAATAGGAACAAGCAACTTCTGCCCTCAGAAGTGGGACGGAATTGATTCATCTTATTAAAAACAGACCTTGTGGGAGCTGGGATTTGCGCTACAAATGTTGATGTTATGAATGTGCAGATAGCTAGCTTTCCAGGATATCCTAACATTTCTATTCTCATGAGTCATTTTCAGCTTCTGATGTATCATCTTAGCTCACATTACTTCATGTTGATGTGATACAAGTGAAACATGCTAAGTCAGGAAAACTAACTCATACCTGTAAAAGAACTCTTTTTTCCCCCACCATCTTTCTGCTACTATCTGCATTTTCTCATTTTTCTTTCTCCAAGAAAAAAAAAAATAATAGTACTGAAACTTTACTTCCATTTCTGGTGGCCACAAATGTGAAAGAAAACAAAGCTTCAGGTTGGCAAAGAAAGCAATGATCAGGAACTGAGATAAAGAAAGCTCAAGAAAATGAACTCCAGACATAACAGTTGAAAAAAGTTAGATATACTGATGACTACAAAACTAGTTTATGTAATATATATTTTATATCCAAACCAAACAGCTCTTTGAACATTATTGAGGCTATTATTACTTTGAAATAAACATTAGAGAGCTTCCAAGCCAGAGCTACATAATACGCAGCACACATTTACATTTACATCAGAATTAGGATGCGGGTTTTCACGAGCTAATCCACTCCACTGAGCACGAGCACACAAAGCACTGTACAACAGACACTGCATTTTTACAGGGGTGAGAGTTCCAGTGTTGTACAGTCGACAAGACAGAGATGGTGATAAAATCTCTGTCCAGAAGGGCTGGGCCCTGAAGTGGTGAGAGAGAGAGCCCAGGGCATGATTGCTGCTCCACTGTGGCTGATTCTGAGGGAGGAACTATTGCTCCGTGGTGCTTCCTCTCTCCTGCTCACATTTCTCCACACACACACACCCACACACACACCCACCCCCCAAAAGTCCCTTGAGATACTCCAAAACTGGACCTGTTGGTATCCTGAACTCAGCTTCCTGCCATCCCCAGCAATCCTCTAATCCAAATCAGAACTTTATCAAGCTCCACCTTGATAAATATACTTTATTGCTCAAATTTGAATGAAATTTCTGCTTTATCTTGAGCACCTCCATTCTCTCTTTCATACCTGGGACCATCCTCCTGAAAGCAGCTGCAAAACCACTTCTCTGCTCAGCTCAGCTCTAAAACCCCTCCTGTGATGCCTGAAAAAAAAACCCAAAACCCTTGACAATGTCTTGGCTACTCCTGTACTGAGACTGCTGTCTATCATGTTTATAAATATTGTCTCATCCCTTCCCATACCATCTCGTCAGCCTGTGCCATCTGTTGCCTCCTGTGACATGTGCAGGCTGAGCTCCTCACAGCAGCAAGTGCCTTCCTTCTTCTGTGCTTGCACTCAGCCCCACCAGTGCTCACCCACTGCACAGGCCCCCAGGAATGCAGGAAAATCAACCAAGTCCATGGGAAAATCCCACCCCACCTGCTGCCCCTTCCTCTTCCTTTTGTAGGAGGACAAAGCACACGGTGATCCACATGGAGAGGAGCATGGCCAGAGGTACAGGGGATGTTGTGCTCCCCTCTCTGCTCAGGATGGGGATGTGCCACATACACAGAAGGTCCAGAAGAGATGATGACAAATTCCATCAGATGTCTGGAGAACAGGACCAATCTTGGGCCTGTTCCATACATGGAAGAGGACACTAGAGAGAAATCCAACCCTAGCTCAAACCACTGCTCCCAAATGATGGAGCAAACTCTTCCCTCTGGAGGCAGCAAACAGGACAAGGGGCACTAAGAGCAGCTTGAGGGGTTCAGATCAGACATTGGGAAATTCTTATTCATGAGGAGGGGGATCCAATGCTGGATCGCCAGAGATGTTGTGAAGTTTCCTTCCCAGAGCATTCCTGAAGCTCTGCTAAACACTTCTAACCACTGTTTCCCTTTCTGCCACTCCCCAAGCAATAAAAGTTAAACGCATATTTCATCCTGATAATATATTAAATGCTTTAAATGCAATGAAACTCTTCAAACACATGCAACATTCCATGAGAAATGCTAGATATCCTTTACAATCTGGGATACAAACTCTTCTCCTAATTGCTCTCAGAATATGTTTGCAACCTCTTTCCAAATTCTAGCTATCTAGATATTTGCATTAAAATAGAAATATTTTCTTGAGGTGCTGTAAGTTTTGAAATGGCAAATAGTTAATGGGAAATCTCTCCCTCCATCTGCATCACAGAAATTATTCACGAGACTTTTCCCTCTCTGAAGTTGTCCCCATCAATATATAGTGCTTATAAACACCTTATTTTGTGGTTTATGCAAATAAAAGCAACTCTGTGAAACCACTGTGCACGAGTACCTGCACGCAGATGTATGGAAATAAGCAGCAAAAAGAGATCCTGGACATTCAAAACCATTCCTCAGGCCAGAGAGACAAGAGAGGATTTTTTACTCTCATTGCTGTAATGTTTTTTATATGCTGCTGATAGGTATGACTTGGAAATGGGAGCAGGAAAAGGAGTATTACAGCTGTTCTCTCATGGGGTGAAACTGGTCCCACTGAATCTCTGAAAGCCCCTTAAGGCCCATATTTTAGATGAGACTTTTAGAAGCAGATGACCTCAGGTGCTGAAGTTGATTCTTCCTCTAGTCCTTCACACTATTTACTTCCTGAGTACATTTCAAGACCTTACCTGTTTCTCTCGTTTTTTAATGAGATGTGCCTTATTTGTTGTTTGCTTGACAAGTTGCAGTTCCCTCTGTTTTATCTGATTAATGGTCAGAATGCAACTCATTGTTGCTGGTGGGTTTGATTCCATTCCGTGGGCAAGAATAGGAACATATAGAAGTAAACACACAGAACATGATTGGAATGAAAGGAAAATATTAGTTACATTAACATTACTTATGTGATTAAATGTGCACAGATCTCTAAGTCTTAAAAAGAGTGAGTTTTAACTCGTGGTAGGTCAAGGATATCCATTAGCAGCATCTCCCCTCTGCCCCTGAACACTGCAGCGGAGCAAAATCAGACCACCAAACTACACAAGGGCTTTTTCTCACACGGTTGAACAACTTCTCATGCTAAATGAAAACCAGGATGTCTTGAACACAGCTGTGTCACTCCAGACCTGGAACAGAGCTTCCTGGCATAGCAATCCTGAGTTATGTGGTAAAGTTCTGAAAATCCCATTTTTTTCCCCATCTCTCTTTTTTTCCTTTTTTTTTTTTTTTATTTTTTTTATTTTTGTGTTGTATAATGAGTGTTTAAAAGCTTAGCAAATAGAGTCCTAAAATGTAATTGTAGCTTGGTAGCACTATTAAATATGTATACTGTGGTCTTTTTGACAATTGGTTTAATCCCTTTATAAAGTCTTCAGAAGTTCCATCACAGAAGCATGGATGCTGTTTTGATCTATTTATTACTCTTAAGTGCTCAGAGAACTGTCCCTATTTTCTAATTAACACTTTTAAAGATAAAAAGCTATGTATTAAATCAATCTGAATGATGGTTGTTTGTGAATCCCACAAGATAAGGCAATTTGCATGTTCACTTTGTACTTACAAACTAAATCTGCACATCTCCAAAGCAGCTCCTTATAATGTAAACCTTTTGTGAGTATTTGTAACTTAAAAGAAAGTTTGGCCTAGTACAGAGGCAGTGCCAATTATCTAAAGGACTTCTTTACTGAACATGATTAAGATACAAAATTATTAGGTTGTTATTTTACATTGTTTGCAGAGAAATTTGAGGAAACTACTTTAGGAATGTTAAGTGTTCTCCTGTTTTGCTTTCTTTCTCTCTTTTTTTCTGAACATGTAATAACATGAGTGCATTCATGAACAAGCAACCAGTCCAAACAGCAGCCAGTTTCCACATCACACTCAGGTTCAACTTCCTCTGACACGAATTAAATCACTGCTGAATCCAACTGTTTGCCATCCTGACTGAGCATTAAGCTGCAGCTTCCACTCCAAGACTTTATAAACTGATTTTAATGCAAATACTAAATTAGAACAATGATTTATTGGTGGAATCCAGTTCTGATTGCTTAGCACAGTAACCATATTTATAGAAATAGGTATTTCACAGCCAGTGAAATGGTCCCTGATCTCAGAAACTACTCCACCCTAGTTAAGAAAGAAATCAACAAAAGCTGCATCTCCAAAACTCTCTTGTGAAGGTGCATATTATTATTTCCAGATGGCAAGAACATAACAAGTATACCTATGAGACACTGTTTTATATATTTGCTCTTGAACATCTCACAAGAAATTATTTCCTTCAGGTTTTGCAGTCTGCCCTCCACCACTGCCTTGACTTCTCTACAACCACAGGTCCAAGCACAGACAAGAAGCAGGACAAACAATTGGTTGTGGCTTTTAGCTCTGACAGGTCTGATTACGGCTCAGGCATCTCTTCATCCTCATTTCTGGAGTTCCACTAGCTATTTAGGAAGGGGAAAGTCACGTCATAAAATGCTTCTTACACATTTGGCACCTCTCTTTCTTTATAGCGTTTCTATTATCGTCTTGTACCACCATTGAAAGGTGGGGTTTTTACATTGGGAAAAAAAAAAAAAAAAAAAGGAAAAATTCCCACAAATCTCCCTGATCTTCAAATCAGTGAATTTACTCTGAATTCAGATTATTTTTCCTGACCCTAACCAGACTGTCTACCCTTGAGGCACACGGTCTTTCTACATTTACCCTACAGATATCTTCAACACCCTCCCACGAATGTGCTCCATAAAAGCCTCCTATATTCAGTGATATTTTGTTCTGGTCTCACAAGTACACAAATTTTTGTGCTCCAGGGTTAATCTGGGTCAGAAGGCCCCAAGAATGCACATCTGACACTCCTAATCTAATTCTGGAAACATGAGATTTGCAGACAGGAAATCTCTTTCTGGGAGCAGAAAAGAATGTCAGACCCACCGGGACACTAAAATGACTTTCAACTCTTTCTCACTCATGTGAATTTATTCCAAGGACCTCAAAGCACATCAATTTGCAGACCCCTCTACACACCTGTGTCACACCATATGCATTATTCTGCCTCACAGAAAAGGGAAAATAGGGGCACCTTCTTCTCTGAGTTCATTCAAGGACAGAACCACACACGGAGTATCCAGAAAGGATCCAGGAAAGTAACTCAGGAGAGGTCACAATCTTCTTGATGATAGAAATGTCACGGAGATTAGGCTGGGAAAGGCAGAATTTGGCTTACTGGGAATGTGTATTATGGGAACTTGCAAATGGAAGATGGATTTCTATCTGAAAGAAACATCAATGAAAGTGGAGATACAGCACAAAGACTTCTAACAGTCCACAAAGGGAATGGAAATATAAATGTGACAGCTATCAAGAGTTGGATTTTTTTATCCAATATCACAGAATTTCAAGTGACTCATAAACCTAAGATTTGTTTTTGAGGGTGACACATCACAGAAGACACAAATCCCCAATTCTCATTAAAAGCTGATGAGATTAATCTAGGTTATCTTTAAGAGATGAGAGCATGTCCAAGACTGCAGTCTCCTAGACACATCTCAGCTCCACTCTGGGACACCAGCAGACATGATTTTATCTTCTTCCTTCTCCACACGGTCTGTTTTGCATGGATGGGAAATCTGCCATCTTCAGCCAACCTCTTGGTGTGGGAATTGAAGGACAAGGACTTGGATCACATTGCCCAGATGATATAAACATCAGTTAAATAGGATCGCAAAGTCCATTTTTCACCTAAACTCAAAGCAGGGAGCAGAACTTTTTGACCTCAATCTCCCCAGTTAAAAAATTTAATGAATAGTAGCCAGCTTTTGCGCATCACCACAACAGTTTAAATCATTCAGCAGCATCTCTGCATCACCAAAAAAACCCCTTCCTCCAGTGTTGGGTCATACCATGGTGGAAGCCTGCTTCCCAAGCCTCAGCCTCCTTTTTGGGCCAGAGCACCACACACAAAGCAAATTATCTTTTATAGAACAGGCTAAAGGAGAAATCAGAAAAGCAGCTGGGGTTAGTTTCAGTAGAGATCTCTGTAAAACTTTTCACCAAAACTCCTGCTCTTCAAGCAGTGCCTCAAAGCATTGTTATTCCATTATATTACTCATTTGCTTTATCTCACATTGCTATTTATTAATTTTTTCCATTTATTGATGGAATTTTTTCCATTTATTGATTTTTATTTAAGAAACTTAGGTAGGCTAGTAGAAATTAGGATAGCCTAGCCAAGCCAAGCCAAGCTAGCCAGAAAGAGTGGGCACAAACCACGCCAAGGATGGTCCAAGACCATCCCTTGGCACGAGGCTGGGGTGGCTCCACAGGACTGTCTAGCAGAGCCACATGGAGTGTGCTGAAGGTGCCTGACTCACATGACGACGAATTTGACACACTTTCAAGAAAGCAATGGGTCATGAACACAAACTGGTCTTTGTGCCATACTCAGGCAATGAAAGAAAGTCAAAAAAAGAAAATTATTTGGTTTCCCAGACAGGGGTTTGCCAACCTTCAGTGGGGGCAGACTGAAGATCTTCCACAATAAAGATCTGTCACGGTGGGGAAGACTGAGCCCAGCCCACATGAGCATCAGCCATATTTTCTATCAGTTTTTGGTTTGTTGGGTTTGGTTGTTTTGTTGTTTTTTTTTAAGGAGGAACTAAAGCCGTCATCCCAATCCACACACTGTAGGAGACAAAGCATATTGATGGTTTGGTTACTAAACACACTGTGAATTTTCACAGTGGATCAGCAGAAAGTTGTGAAGCACAGGTGTTCCTGTAATTGTGATACATTGGGAAAATTCATACTGTTAAATGAGCCTCAGCTTCACACTTCCACCTGTGTGATGTGGAAAAGTACTGGGGGTACATGGGGATATAATAGAGGATACGTAGGAATGATTACTGGCTGGTTCAGGACCTGCGAGGGTTTATTTCTCTTAATTTGTCTGGGTGTGTAATCTCTGCATTTGTATTTACTGCCATCGTAAAGTGGGAAATGTGTGTTACACATGCTGGTAAAAATAATGATAACATGCGAAAAAAACAAAGTTAACGCACTGAGTGGAAAAGAAATCCTGAAAGCTCACACGCCAAAGGGAATCTAGAGAGTCTTTAGGAAATGGAAAATATTTCAACAAGAGAATGAAAGCATTTTTTTTTTTTCCATCACACTTCAATTCTACTCAACAGTTTCTTGTTTTCCTTTTCGATGGGGAAGGAGGGAGGAGATGATTCAAGAATGGGAAATGTGGGAAATGCTAAAATGCAGAAAGATGAGGTCTTGAAGCAGGTGGAAGGAAATATTTGCATGGATTACCTGACACAGAACATGAGAAACAAATGGAGAATGCTGGCATATAACTCGATTTATTTTCCTTTAACAGGTGTTTTTTGGGATGAGAATTGGAGAGGAAGAATTTCTTAATTTTATTCCAGACCTTTCAGAGTTTCGCAAGTGAGTGTTTCAGGACTATAAAAGCAAAGAAAAAAAAAAGAACCAAAGATCAAATTAAAAAAAGAAGATGATTAAACACATCTTCCTGGATGCTTTGGAAGTGTCAGCTCTGGTGTTTGACAAGGAACACAATTCTGACTACTCCTGAGAGAGCCTTTTGAGCTGTCCTGGAGACAGCAGAACTGCTCTTTGCTAAGGTTGGCTGACATGACAGAATAACTCTACAATTACTAGTTTTCAGAACTATTTCTCTTTTAAAAACCATAATCATCACCTTGAAGTGACACCATTAAAAAACTGAATGCAACATCTCAGAATTTGCCTACTCATACCTCCTTGCTCTTGGTGCTCCATAGCTGAAATTCCAAAGTGGCCTTCAAAAGTTGTCCCAGAAGATAAGAAGAACAAATTATTCATCATGGGGATGGCAAAGCGTTTCGAGGACTACAGGCAAGCCTCTTTTCTAATCACAGATGACAATAACTCTTTTCCAATGAAATATGCAGCACTCAAAAAAGGAAGGAAAAAAGGCTGGAATCTGTTTTGGTGAAAAAGATTTTTCTGAGCAGATATGACAAATACAACCACTTCAAGGTATGTGACATCACTAAATAACTCATTTAACAGGGTTAAATGAATCTGAGCCTAATGTTTTAGTCCAAGACTTTTTTCCAAGAGATTTTGCCGTTTTCCTACCATTTTACTTACTGAACTTCCTATAACTCTCCTCTCCTGGATCTAATCCCTGTATGTGTATCTAAACCCCTTCCTGAGACTCTCCTTTGGTCTCTCTCCTCTTCCCTCTCCCCATTTCCTCTCTTGTAAAGCGTTGTATTCCTTTAATACAGGAGTGATGTTGCTTGTTTGTGGCCTTGATCCCTCCTGCCCTCATCAAATACTGAAGCAAGCTTAATCTTAATTCTGCAAAATAACAATTCAAGTAGACACTAACTTTATCTCTTTATTGACCTGCAGATTATCCCCACAGGAAGTGGTCAGGGTGGCTGGAATCCATGTTATTTACCAGCTAAAACTCAAAAGCTAACTCAGACGTTAAGATATTACCAGTGTTTGAAATACCCATATCTATTGATCTATTCAGTGTTTGAAACTATTTTACCCTTTAAACTTCTCCCCTCCTCTAGAAAACGAATTCATATACGACTTGTAAAAAAATCATTAGCTACTAGCTTTTAATAAATCTGATCCATGCCTCTTCATTTCCAGCCTATTCATCCCTATTGGCCAGGGTTGCAAGTCTCCATTTACTTCCTGCTGTCCCATGGGATCCTGTGAGATCCCACTGGCCTTCTGTTGTAGATCCAGTCTCAGTCAAGCTTCTCAAATTTCCTATCTATCAAACTCTCAAGTTTCCTATCACTCATGTTCAATTCCTGTCCTCAAACCCTTCTTCAGTATCTTGGAGTACTTTTCCCTCTCCTGTTCCTCACAGTCAATAGGATATAATTTGTGCATTGTTCCACCACATTTTTTTTTATCTTCACTCTTCCTTGTCAAACTTAATTTCAATCTTACATCTCATATTTCTTTTCCTGACTTTTGACCTGTTCCTCAGCAATCAGAATATCTTTCTTTCCTGAAAGTTCTGTGGCATCCAGCACATCTCAATTAATGGAAAAGGGACAGATGGAGGATGTCTCCATGAAGATCAGCCTCATATTTCTGCATATAAGAGTGAAAGAAAAACTGTAGCTCTAAAAACTTTGGTCTTGTTGGAAAAAAAACCCCAAACGTTATAAGCACTGCATATAAGCGTAAAATCTAAATAAATAAATAAATAAATAAAGAGAGAGTGTTGATCATGGGAAACTTTCAGTCACCAAATTAGGTGAACAGCATAATAAAACCATGAGAGTTGGCCAATTGTTCCCACTCTCAGGCATTCCAGGGAGATTACAGCCTTGGAACAGCTATGCTCGCCTGGATTATACAGAGGCGGTAATGGAACCCATTTTTGTACCAAGAAGCAAACAGCACCGGAGTGGAGAAGGTCTCCACAATTCAAGAGCCTTTTTGTGTCACTTGCACTTCTGCCACCTCCCCCTCGTGCTCCAGATACCATGGTGACACGCTGCTGCCATGATGAGGAGGGTGAGTGGTGTCCAGGAGCCACTGGGATAATGGCCTTGGGCAACAGATGGTTATAATATTACATTACACCCTTGGCACCAGGGCTTACTGACCAGACTGGTGTAATCCCACACAGCATTTTGGAGCTTTCTTGGGTGTCCCATCCTCTGTTCATGGTCTGCAGAAGCAAAGTGCCGCTCTCATGGCCATCAGGAAGTGGTTAGCAAAAACGTGGTGCAGCTCTCCTCTCCCAAAGCCAAGCTCGTTCAGGCTCACCCAGTGTAATAGCCATCGTATTTAGAGTCATATTTGAAAATGGGAATTAAAGGAAAGCTGCAATATAGTATTTTTGACCTCTCAACCCTTCTCCTTTTCTTTTATAAAACAGAACTTCTTGTACAAATACTGCAAGTCCAGAAAATCCTTTACATTAAGGAGTTGTTATAACACCAGGTAAAATAATTTATGGCAAATTACTCTCAAGGCTCCGCTTTCCTAATATTATCCTGCTATTTCATAGACATATATATCTTTTGTACATTGTGCAGGCCTTCAGAATCTGACATTGTTCTCAGAAATACAAATGGGAAATGAACATAAGCATTTTTACTGTAATATATACATTTGTCATTGCCCAACAATAAAGAAAAATAGGTTAAAAAATTGAGGCTGATAACAATGTCCAGAGACTCTGACGCAGAATATCACCAAAAGGAGCTAAATCCAGTGATATTACTGAAGGCATTCCAGGAACCTACTGTAGGTTCAGGAAAAAATATGAATGAAGTTAATGTATTTCTATATGGTGTTAGAGAATAGCACAACCATCTTTTTTTTTTTGCTTTCAGATGCTATTTGAGAATCTTAACACAGTCCTTAATTGTAGCATTTAAGTGCCTTTGTTACTCCATTGTGTGCTAAATAATGTCACTGCAATTTTTATGCTTGCACACCAAGTTTTGCCAAAATCCCCCACTCACTGCTTCTTCATTAAATTACAACAAACCGTGAGGGTTAGTTCTGCATCAGCACTTCAATTTCCTCATGAAAAATTGGCCTTCTCTTTTCTTGGCTTGTGAGCACCCCAAACCAATATCACTCATGCCTTGTTATACAACAAAAGGAAATAACGGCGCCTGCAACGGCAATCTGGCTGTGCCTGCCCGTGCTCAGTGCCATTTTGACTGGAGCAGCCCAGGCAGAGCGTGTTTCCTCTCCATCCCCTCTGCAGAGACAGGTCTCAAACTCCCAAATTGATTGTAAAGGGGATGTTATGCCAACCCACTGGCTTGGTGGGTGCAGAGAAGTCTACGTGACACAAGGAGGTGTGGAAACAATCATTACGTTCCTTTCGCGCCCACTTCTCCTTGTGAAGGTGGCAAACAGAAAGAGGAAAAATGGCAAGCAGATTGTGTGCTGCTTCCCAAAGGAAGGTCTGATCATTCAGTAAGGTATGTTTGGGCCTGGCACCTGTCTGTCTTGGGAAAAGTCAGTAAGATCCAGTTTGTAGCTAACAGTAAGATCTGTTTGTACACTAATAAGGAAACGGATAAGTCACTGAAATCAAGTCTACAAGAATTTAATGTGTTTGCAGTTCAGCAATTAGAGACACACTTCATTAAAACACCTTGACTAGAGCGTCCATCCAGAAAGTCCTAACCTTACTTGAAATTTTCTATCATTAGAAAAGCAGTAATTGGTCAAAACAGCTCCACTGACTTCAGCAGCACTGTTCACACACCCACATAAGCACAGATACTTTACTAGCTCTGGACCAAACCCAAAGCCTGTATTGCAGCTTTACTGTGAGGCACCACCCGGACTCTGAGAGGTGTTAATGCCATGTGTTCCTTTAAAGTTGGGACCCGTGAGACCAGAGTGATACCTGAGAAGTGCCAAAAGCCCTCAACTCCTCCCTGAGTAAATCACCCCACCAGATCACTCTCAATCAATGTGGACCTGCACCGAGGATGTCAAAAGAACAAGATGTCACCAGCTTCAAAGGAGGCAGGATTGGGCCAAAAACCAATTATTTTTTTGTTTGGGCTGTTACCCAGCAAAAAGCAGAGGGAGATTTTCAGTTGAATTCCCTAAGTGGAGTCGGTGACAAACACCTTTCACACATTCCATTTTCTGGCAGGAGTGAGGGAAGGTGTCTCAGTGGCTCACATGCTAATCTTCTATTGCTGAAACTATAGATCAGATGGCGGTTTGGTAATTTTTAGCATAGCTCTTGTTTAGCTCAACACAGGCACAGAAAATGAAGCACTCATTTGCTGACTAGAAAATCACAGTTGAGGTCGATTGATGAAGCAGTGCAAAGAAGCCTGTTCTGTCCCCAGCTTGTGGATAAACAATACCAACCACCACCCTTCACTAGTTATATATTCAACTCTTGAATATTTAAAAATCCAGCTAAGCTACTATATGGCTCACCAGTGTTTTTGTAGGGAAAGAGTCAGATTATTTTACATTTAGCTACACTCAAAGCAGCTGCCCTATGTTTCTAACACAGAAAAAAAAAAATCATTACGGGGAAAAAAAAAAAAGATAAAAGGGAAAAAAAGAAATCCAAGCAATACCATGTTAAATGATGAACCACGGAAGTGGATTTTCCATTACTCTGTAAAACCTTAGGAGGCCATGAGTTAACTGAAGCAGGCAGAACAAAAAAAAAAAATACAGAAAAAAAACCCCAAAAAACAACAAAACAACAACGAAGCAAGGAAGGTACCATAGCTACTTTCTTGAAAACAAAACCAATCTTTTCATTCCTGCCATTTGTTAGAATTCTTCCTCCAGGCAAGCTGGACAGCTGCACTAGTAGGTTTTTTAGTCATGGGTTGTAAGCCCCACCTGGCTAGATTTGTTTAGCAGACAGCTGGCAGAATGAAATTAAAAGAACAGGGACATACAAACTGCTTCCAAAACAAAAAGCTGAAAGAATACTTTTTGGATGCTTTCACTGAGTTTATTTGGTGCATGTTTGGGGGAGATTCTTCCCTGGGTTTTTACCGTCCCCCATCTTTCTGCACCCAACAGTGTTTAAAAAAGCCGAAGCGAGACTGCAGGCTGCATTAAACAGATCAAAAAGGAAGAGAAATGCCCCATCTCAGCCTATTTATTTTGTAGATGTGCACACATATATGAATACACACACTCTCTCTCTCTCTCTCTCTCTCTCTCTCAATTGTGGTTTACAGTTCCCCAAGACTGACATTGGTTTTAAATTAACTTCTCTTCTTATTCCCTTTTATTTTCTTTTCTTCTTTTCTTTTTTTTTTTTTTGGTGACTTTCTTCCTCTATTTTCTAAAGCCAATAAGATAGATTTTCTTCATCTGGAATGTTCTTTCTAGCTTAAAGATAAGAAGGAGTTTAAAATTGTGGGAATGGCATCCCTCCTGCATCTGTTTCTCTCACAAACCTATCAAATATCTAATTTTTGGCATTACTGTTGGCTCCAACAGGGGATGACATAAACCAGCTTTGTGGTTACATGTTTCACTTTTAATCTCTTGAAAATGAAAATCAGTGCTGAAATGTCCCTTTACATGTGACAATGCGGGACTCTTTTCCAAAAACCAAAGGAAAGGGGCGTTACCCTGGTTAAGCTTAATATGCAGCATATGTATAAATTTGCTTTTAGTTTGGGTTTAGCTCGATGCTAGCAGAGGCATGTCAGTTTTTTTTTTTTTTTAATTATTATTATTTTGTTTTACTGCAGAGATTTTAAACACTTTTGAAAGTATCACTGCACAAAGGAAGACACACAATAAATGTAAGATAGTAATCAGCAGATGAGCAGGCTGTTATGTGACAACAAATCTTCTGCAAGTAATATCATTTTCCACACAGCTCTACGGTCACATTCCCATAACATGTTTCTGCAGTTAGTGTGAAGAGAATCTGGTTTTTGCATGAGTTCTTTATTAAGAGCTAATGTAGTAATACTGGATGTACGACGACAAACCAAGATGGCTTGGATACCGTCTTGATTGGAGAAACTTTATGAAAACAAACTCCAAATGTTTTAAAATAAAAATCTGCCTTGACTCTGCTTGAAAGAGAACATGTGAGAAAAAGAATATTTGAGCTTACGGTATGACCGGTACCTATGAAACCCAGATGATCTGAGGTTAAAAGAAGCCTGAAACGCAAGCCTACTCCTATTTTCTGTGGAAAAGTAACAAATATTAGGGAAAGGAAGGCCCTGAAACCAATCTAAGCCATTCCACAGCACAGCACTCGCCCTCCTGAGCAGCAGCCGCTCTTGGCTGCCCTCCATCCCTGCCTATACATCTCCATGGAGTGCAGACTCCACGGAGCCTGGTGGGATACGTGCCTCAGAGAGCCCTTGCCTCACCAAAAACATCAATATGGATATCATATGCCTCAAACGGGAGGAAAAGGCCTGCAGGGATGAACCCTCTGGGCTCAGGGAAACCCAACAGCTTCCCCAGGGGCAGAAGGTGGGGGTCTATCCACACTTCCATCATGCACGAAATTCCCAGCAGGCCAGCTGGGAAGCGGCATTTGGAGGGGGTAATACGGGTTACTCCACGCGTCTTTGTGGCCCTCCTGGTCTTTGCAACAGCTCCCTGATCCACTTCATGGGTATTTTGGTAAATAAGCACCCAGGCAAGACAAGGACAAGGAGTAATGAGTTCAAACTCAAAGAGGGGAGGTTTAGGTTTGATGTACAGATTAAATTCTTCTCTGTGAGGGTGGGGAGGCCCTGGAACAGGGTGCCCGGAGCAGCTGTGACTGCTTCTGGATTCCTGAAAGTGTCCAAGATCAGTTTGGATGGGGCTTGGAGCAACCTGGGATAGTGGAAGGTGTCCTGCCCATGGCAATGAGGTTGGAATGAGATGATATTTATGGTCCCTTCCAATCCAAACCATTCTATGATTCAATGAGCTATTGAAAACTCTCTGCTAAGAAAATACCTAAGCACGCATCTTTTGAGGTTCTTCAGTTGATTTGTTGAAGGCAAAGCCTATGAAATCCTCTGTGATTGTCCCACGTGTCCCTCCCAGGCTCCAGCTGAAAGAAGTCACTAATTTTGTGCCTCTCTCATTTCCTGGGTTAGCTCTCTAAGAGTTCTAGATGAACCTGTAACTCAGCCAACTTCTCCAGTTAAGAAAACTGATTCTTGTTTACTCCTTTCAAAGAAGAGAATCATGATGACTTTTAAAAAGCTCACCCCCCACTGCTAGAAAATCTCCCTCTTTTGGCTGCATGAGCTTTGAATTATATAAGATAGAAATAAGTCTGCATTTAAGGAAAAGTTAACGAAGAAGAAATTCTGCAAGTTTAAAGCTCATTCGTAATCCTTGGCCAAACAGCCATGTTCCTTCCTGTGTACCTCACCTCAACAAACACTTTCCACATTATGAGACTTGCCTGTAAATTGGTCTCTGCATTTTAGCTGGACAACTAATGACAGCAAAACAACTGAAAGTGTTTCTTTCATATTTATGTTGGAAGATTAACATAACTCATTTCAACTCTGTTGAATGGACACATTTTACTCAGGAGAGAAATTAAAAAAAAAAAAAAAAAACAAAACAACAAAACCCACAAATGCAGAGGGAAAAGGGACATCAACCCTTAAAAATATTTCCTGGTATTACCATTCATATGGCATAAACAAACAGGCAGAGTGCATACATATGGGCCCCAGTCCTGTAATTTGGATGACAAGGGAGATCCTTTTGCCTAGGCAGTGCAAAACTAATTTCACCACACTGGCACATAATGCAATGTGATTGCTCCCTCAGTTTTATATTACAAGGTCACTGGAGCAAAAATTTTTGTGGTTTGTACAGTACCGAGCACTCCAAGAAAACTTATTATATAATGATGTTATATTTAGTATAAATAAACCCATGCCTACTAAATAACGTGGAGGAAAATATTTTGTCTGACGCAGAGAATCTGCAAAAACGTAAAGGACAGTCTGCAGAAGAACAGCATTTGATGGAGAAATTCTGCTCATTTCTTATAATCCAAATTTGACTTTTATTCCCTAAGAACTCACAAGCATTTGGAAACTTTAAACTGAAGTACTCCCATACATGGATTAGGGCTTTTTTCCTGAGCATCAAAGACCTGAGTCCAGAATCCAACCTTTAACAACTCTGACAAACAGAATGTTACAATCTGGCTAAACCATGCAATATTGCAACCCTATTAATGCTAAATTGTTAATCACTTCAATAAGCAAGAGACCTTGTCTTTCCTTGGCTTTTCCAATGAACAGCATCACTCAGACCTCTGCTGAGATGCTTGATTCTGTCTTTTCCAACACAGAAGTGGCTTAAAATTAAAAAAAAATAATAAAAAAAAAATTTTAAAAAAGAAATATCAAAGTTCCTTCTACTTCTTTTCTGAACAGATCTACTCAACATCACACAAAATAAGCTCATTTTATTAAAAATACTTTCAAAACAATTATAGAAATTCTGTCAACATGTTTATTTACCAAAGCACTAGCCTATAAAATGATGGGTGTTCCCATAACTGCCTCAATAATAAAAACTCATGTTTTCCTTTCAGAAAGCTATGCAGCAACAGCAAACACTGCTTTAAATCCTACTTTTTCCACTCCAAGCAGAGAGTTTTATCCAGCAATAACAACTGGGCTCTCTTCCTTCAGCACCTGTATTTTCTGAGGAGCCAGTAAACAAGGATGGTTCAGCTTCATGGATGAGGTTTAATGGAATCTCAGCCTCAACTGTTGTGCCTTTGGAACCAAAATACTTTCTTTTTAATTTTGTTTCATATGCTTAATACCAGCACAGCTACATCCCCCAATGTTTTATTGGGCACATAGAGCACCAGGCAGCAAAGAACATGATGCACTATGATCCAGACTTTAGGACTGTAGCAGAAATTGCTCATTCATTATTACAGAAGTACCTGGAAAATTCATCTGGCTTCATTTTTCCACTTCATTTTACCCCAAATAAACCCAGAAAAAAATCATTTTGAAATACCTTTCTGTTTCACTGCTTAGGTACTTCATTTGTCCAGTAAAAGCGGTTTAAAATGGTGACAACATTCATAAAAAACCTGATGAGACATGAGACGTAAATGGTTAAAATTAATATTATCAAGCAGATAACAAATTATGGCAATCTCGATTTGGAAAAGCAAAGGTTGCCCTGAAATCACTGCTACCAAACTGCTCAAGCTCCAAATTGGCACGCACGTGTTGAACTGTGTCCTCCATCGTCTCCATCCCACAATTTTATCCAAACCATGCTTTGTGTGGTGAAATCCTATTTCATATCACAACCAGGAGACCCAGGTCAGGTGCTGGGATTTTCTCTCCCAACAAAGAGTGTGCAAGGGGAGGCTGAACTGGGTTTTTACAGAATCTCTTCCCAAAGCAAAGCACGAAGCAGCTCTTTGCAGGAGACCCGTCCGTGAGCACGGCGCCAGTGTCCATTTGAAGGCATCACCCATATCAATGGAGTAATGAGAGTCAAATCCCATGTAATTTACACATTAAAAGGAGAGAGCAATGCATGAAAAAATCAGTTTGGCTAATGAAAAAATCAGTTTGTCTAATGAAATTAAAGTCCCTAATCAAATATTGGCAGGAAAGATATTTAGAAACTCTCCTAATGTCATCCAGCTAATTCCCCCCTATTCTAACTAGAAGGGAAAGGAGTTGACTTTTATTCCCTGCTGAACCTCCTGCCCTCAAATCACCAGAAAGGCCCTGTTCTGAAGAGTATAATTAAGGCAGATTAGGGCAGATTTAGCTGTCAGCTATACCAGTACAGCACAGGTAATTCCTTTTCCTTCAGAGTTCATGTGACAGCTCCAGGTAGATAATGTACCTGCTGCAGAGGATTTCCTTGCACACACTCTTCTTTGAAAAGTATTTTTTCCTGGCCTGATAAGTCTACCCATAGCAAACCAGATATTGACAGACTGCCCGAGTACAGAGGAACCTGTGCTCCTGGGTTGCTGCCTCTACTAGGATAACTTGCACTTTTGGCTTCTAATTTTTGAGGTCCAGAAGATTTATAAGAAACTAGGCAATTACAGTATTAGTTCATAGGAAGGGAAAAGAAAAAAGAAAAAAAAAAAAAAAAAAAAAAAAGGAAAAAAAGGGGAAAAAAATGAAAGAAAGAGAGAGAAAGAAAACAACCAAAACCCCACCACCAACAAAAAAGTTCTGGAAGTAGTATGTCCTATAAAGCATTCATTTTTCCATCACCCATCAGCCTCTACTACAGGGACCCTCTACACCTTCTTTACGCCTTGTCCATCTGCCTCTTATGGTTTTGTTCTTCCTTCCGTCCTGCTTTCTGCCATTCTCCTTGTTAATATCATCTTGGTGTGTCTTCATCCCTATTCCCCTATCCATCAGCCTCTCCTTTGTGCTGCCCCTGGCTCTGCCACTGTCCCACACCACTCATACCATCATCCCACCCTTCAAGAAGATTTGTGTGCATATTAAAACAAGAGGGAAAGAGACAAACAAAAGAATACATAAAGAATTGCCTTTGACTCTCATAGCTGGCACCATCTTGCTGGGCTTTATTTAGGCTGCAGTTTTGATGACAGCCTTTTATTGGCTTTTTTCTGTGGTAACACTTTATTTTAAGTATCTTATTATGAATTCATTTAGTATCGATTGCAGCGGCTCTGATCATAAAGAATTCATTTGGCATGCCATGAATGTCATATGCATTCATATTAAAAACTTGGTTTAATTCAAGATTAATAGGAGAAATTTTTTTCTTTTGTTATTTCACTATCTTAATACACCACATAGTTTGGAAGCCCAGTCTTGGTACTTTTACCAGAGTTTCTCCATTTTTACACTTTTAAAAAGAGGAATTAGAAGTCTTTTTTATTTCTCTAAGCTTTTGGGATTATGCTTTAAAAAGAACCTTCCCAGAATGCCTAATGTTCCCAGATCTTATGCATTTATTGCACTAACTAGACTAAGCAAGTTTTCATACCTATTTGATGATGCTGCAACAAGCCAAGAAATTTAAAGCTTGCATTTTTCTCTGGTCCAACAGAAAGACTTGTGCCTTGAGCAAGAGCTGGAAAACACAGAAGGGGATTACCTGCGACTTCAAACCCTCTCTAGATATGTCAAAATACGCTCTGAGCAAATTGAGCCTTGACTAAAAGCAGGTATGTGTTTTGGATGCTATGTCTCATTGCATCTGTTACAGGCAACGTGTCAGCCACGTCTCCATCCGGCTGCTCCTGACTGTGATGCAACATGACACAGTTTGATAACAAAAGGATGTAATACACCATAATGACTCCAGGCAGGCAATTGTAATGTGATGGGATGTGCTGCCATGTAGTAGCAGGTGACATACCTCTTCAATCAGTCATGGGCTAATCGGCAAAGCCTCCACTTTGGGTTCGTTTTGGAAAAAATCCTAAAGTCTTGATTATTTTCATCCAAACGTTTCAATATTGCTTCCTGCTGCACTCACCCTGGCTTTCCCTTTGCTGTGGCTGATTTTCCAGGTAGCAGTTGAAGCTGTACCAAAAAAACACTAACCTAAAACCCAATAAATGCCTTGCATCCAGGCTAGGCACTAGCAGATCCACTTTGCTAGGGACTATGCATGCATTCACCCTTAAAAATTAACAAAGAGAATGCTGCAAAGGTAAGAGGCAATTCTTTATTTGTGCTATGGAAAGCAATAATGGAGATTTACAGTTCTTCAATAGAGCAAAGGATTTCCCAGAATGCTGGCTAACTGAACCACTCTGAACTGTATTGATGTACCAGCTCACTGAAAACACCAGTTTATTAATAAATAGCTTGACTGAAGAGTCAGGCATAGAGGGAGCCTGCAGAAAGGCACCGTCTCTACAAAAGAACAGGGAAGTGTGGCAGGAAGAAAAAGAAAAAGCACGCTCACTATCTGGGACTGAGGAAATGTGATCAGGAGATTAACTTTAGGAATGGGCAGAGAAACTGAAGCCCCTGGGGGAAAGGCGGAAGAGCACAGGGAGATCCATGGGAGGTCTGTGCCTGCAGAACGTTTCCCCTCCTGTTTCTGATTTGCGTAGCTAGAACCGTCCCACCATTTAATTAATTTCTTTTGTAAAGAATGTCACACATGTAGAAATATACTCCTCAAAAACCCCAAAACATGTAAAATGCCAGACCCAGATTGTGTTGCGAGCAGCGTTGACAGAAAGTGAGCTCAGGGCCACTGCTAGGGGTGAGGTTCATTTGTACCTTTGTGAGCTTTGCTGCTCCCAAGTCCCCAGAGCATCCTGTAGGCATCACAGCTCTCACCCAGACACACACTGGAGAGGCTTCTCCTGTACAGAAACCAGTAGATTTTGGGGTAAAACCACCCTGCCTTGCAGCCTGCTACCATTTTGCCAATGGACTTTCATTTGCTTCTGTCTCAGCTGCTGGTACTTAGCTCCCATTGCTCGGTGGGACTCTGAGCTAAGTGAGAGGAATATCAGGGGAAAACATCCCTCACATCTCCCCTTTCAACTCCAGGCAGTGTGGGGAGGGGTATAAATGTGCAGCAGATGTGCTGAGACCACAGCGATCTCTTCCTCATGATTACAGTTGGTTATACCTGGGGATGCTCAATTTAATTCAGGCACAAATGTGCAAAGGAGAGTGGTGCTAAAGTAGAATAAGTGGTACTAAAGGCTTTGTTCTGTGCACGGTAATGCAGTGCTTTATTTCACCAGGCCTGGCTCACACATAAAGAAAAGAGGCACAGTTTGATACATGCCTTCTCCGATGAGTGCTGCTAAGTAAGTGTGTTTGTTCTCAGTGTTGTTGTCATAAATATCATGAAATTTCTTATTTGAAGTTGGGAACTAATGATTCCTTCTCCTTAATGTGCCATAGTGACTCTGCACCCTATTGTTTTCCACCATTTGAGAATGCCCAAGGATGTCATTATAACTTCATGTATCAATATTAAACCTTCACAAACAGCAGACTAAATGAGCAGTTATCTTTGTTTCTGAAAATAGTGTACTTTTTTTTTATTTTTTTTAACTTCATTTATCAGTAACTAGGTGTAGTCAATTGCTCTCCAGTATTGATCACAATATCTATAGCAGTCACAGAGTACCTTTGCTCAAGGTCAATGTAAGGTCGAGTTATGATCAATATGAATTGACTGTCTGCAAATAAATTTAAGTAGCTGACATAACTGAAAGGAGTAACTATTTAAAGTTAAGGTGGACCATGAGTCCCTGGTTTAGAAAGGCTCAGAGATCATGTGAACATGGCATGGCACAAGTCATCTGAACATGCACCACCAGTTCAACTGATTTTCCTGCAATTAGAGGTGCATAAGTGTGGATCTAATCCTGAACATGCTTATTCTTGGGAATTAAAAAGAAAAACCACAGTCTTCATTCTTAGCCTGCATGAACTGACTCACTTGGGATCAGACTCATTGCCTTGAAAATAAATAAGTTAATACTAAAACAATATATGCAGGGTGTCTATTGCTATGCTCCATTTCCCAAAGGCTTTTTGTATTCTGTCTGTAGAGAATCCAAAGAAGGGCAAACTTTTCCAACATCAATATCCACACCTTGTCCTTCAATACATATTTAGACATCCATGTCTGTGGACAACCATATTGAAATACTTTTACTGTTGTTGAAACCAACAATCTAAAACCCCTTTTTTTTTCCTTTTCTTTGGTTAATCAGGAAATTTCCATACTCCTTGCCGGTATTTTGGAGAAGATCTACCTGAGGATTTTAGAACCTCTCAGACAAAAAAAACCCCACCAAATCAAACCAACAAAAACCCCAAAAAAACCACTGAGTAGGATGAGTGTATTAAATCTCAATGGGCTCTCACAATATTATCCAAGGGAGAGATGCCCCAGGTGAGACAGGTTCTGGGGGAAGACCTGTGATCAGGTCGCTGGCCACTGGATGTCACTGCTGCCTACCCAAAGGTAGCCCACAAAACACTTGTGTGACTGCAAAAATTGTAGCTGTAGAAGAGATTTTTGCTGGAACCATTCCACATAGTTAGGCAATGTCTAATTTCAGAAAAATAGGCTCATAAAGCTCAAGAAGGCAATACCCAACTTCAAGAGTAATTAGTTTCATTTGTTTGCTTCAACTCGAGCTGAATGAGAAACACTAATAAAATAAAGAGTAAGTCTGGGGGTCGTGAGCAGTTACAGAAAGTTGCAACCATTGTGCTTTTACAAAAGATATCTTCAACAGAGATGCTGCTTTCCAATCTCCTTCATAAGGACAAAACCAAACACTCACCTTGGAAGATTTTTCTATTCCTATCAGCAGGAAGAGCAAGTTTATTTAGTTTGCCTAAAGGAGGTACCACCACTGCTCCTGACCATTGCAACCAACCTCTCACCGTGAGCCTAACTTGAGTCAAAAATAATCTGCCCAACACCAAGGAAAGATCTGGCTTACATCTGAAAAAAAAATTGAACTGAAATTATTTTCTATATTTAGAGTCTGTAGAGTCTACATTATTATTGTTGTTATTAATTGAAGCCATCCATCTGGGTTCATCACATTAGTGGAGCGGCTCTGCGGGTGGGATTTATGTGACCAAATGCAGATGTCTATCTTGCAGACATCTGAGCTGGGCTCTTCTCACATCCAGGGCTAGAAAAGGAGATGCCATTAATGTGGGATTAACCTCATCCTAAACTAGATATAAAACCAGGCCAGATGAAATGCATTTTGAAGGCTCTATTTCTCCCTATTGGTTTAAAGGAAAGCCAAGTGAGCTCTGGTGTAGACTTCTGAAGCCAGGTGAACTCATTCCCACTCCCTCTGACTGAGCTAAAAGGAAGATGCTAAGGCAAAGAATAATAGGATGTTCCAGGTGTTGGGAGAAGGAGGGTCAGAGCTATGTGTTGATTCATGCCTCCAGAAGGATGCCTTGAGTATTCTCATGGAATACTCTAGAAGAGGGAGCTCAGAGCACAGGGATATCAATACTGTGAGGCTTCCCAAGAGAGCTGAGCCCTCATAGACTGCTCCTGCTAGAGGTCTAACTCAGCTCCTAGTCCCAGCTGCGTGTTTCCAGC
>VZSR01003282.1:3473508-3498508 GCA_013398615.1 Brachypodius melanocephalos | reverse complement strand
AGATGAGACCAAGAGGGGCAGGGGGGAACGGTGACAGTCAGGCTCTTACAACTCCCAGCTCCACTTGATGAGTTGCAGGTATTACTCAACTGATTAGTATCTAAGAGAAATAAATATCTAGGTGAAGAGCAGCTGGCCTCAGCCCGCAGCTAGATAAGAAAGAAATGGCAAAGAAGAAACTGGCAGGAGCAATAATTTCGTTTTTACTGAGTACTGCTTGTTCAAGGGTGCACAGGAAGGTGCATGTTCTTGCATCCAAGCTGGTTTGTGAACTAGAGCTGGCAAAATTAGCCAGATATAATGCAGGTTTCAGTCCTCGGGGCAGATTGAACTTCTTATTCCTGCACTCCATGCATGTGTCAAAATTTCTCCTTTCTTCCATTGAAAGGCTACCACAATAACAATATTGTGGGATATAAATACAAAGAAGCTCTTGGCAGCCCTTCTCCACCACCAGGACAACACAAACACCTTATTGATAGCCTGTCCTGTGCTCTGCACACCCAGCCCAGCCCTGCACTTGGGTCCTAGATCCAGCCTCATGGGCATCATCTGCTCTCCACAGCCCCTGGGAGCAGCTGCACCCAGGCAGGTCAACTGCACAGAGTCTGTTCCTGAGAGGTGGACACCTGCATGGAAAACCTCCAGCTGTGCAGATCTGCCCCTGTAACAAGCTTTCCTGATTTTAAGAAAGATTTCCTTGTTCAGATTTATCTTCCCTGAAAACAGAAGAAAATAAAATTGCCTTTTGAAGCTGGAGGATCACACCTTAAAAAAAAAAAAAAATCCATATCTGCACAGCAATAGTAGAAGAAGGTTTAATCCCTTCTGTGGAGCTCCAACTTTTCCTAAGGAATTGCACAACCCTTCACACTACAGCAGTGAGCACAGCAGAAACAGAAGCCCTGTACTAGTGCTACCTTCCTTCCAAACTGTGACCTGCCAGTAATTTTCCTTCCCTAAAATTTCCCTCCTGTCATGACAGATAAAGTGGCAGGGTCTACCATCCCTAATCGCTGGCCCCAGCTCCTGCTGAATTCCAATGCCGTGCACAGTTTAGTTATGGACTTTTGGCTGCAATTCCCAGCCAAACCATGGAGGAGATTTAATTCAATAGTGGCTGGGGTCACAGGAAGAGGGTGCCAAGAGTAGCAGACCCTGTAGTAAGATATCCTGAGAAAGACAGTCACTGGAGGCAGAGAATGTACTGGATGGTGTTGTGGGAGCTTACAGGAACCGCAGGAGAACAATAATCAAAGCCCTCCAGGAAAGTCAATGCTTTAGAGAGGAAAACAGTGAAGGCTGGAGGGCGGGCTGGCTGCCTGGAGGGAGAAGTCTCTTCATTTGAGATGAGTTTTCTTACATTTCATCCTCCCCACCTGAAAACAAAAAAATGGCTGGAACTGGCTCATGCTGGAGAAAAGGAGGTAAACTGCATTAAATGACACTGAAACCCCTTGCCTCCAAATGTATCCGCTCTTACTAGAACTTAACAAAAAGAAGCTGCTTCATAAAAAGTTGCATGATATTTCTATGATATTTTTGTGCTGGGAGATGCTAAACGAGCCAAGTCCAATCGATACAGGTGACTCTTTAGAAGAGCAGAAAACTGTGGAAAATCCCGGATGAAAACATAATCCAGTGAAGTGCCCTTCAGTACCTTTTTCACAGCGATTTGCCTGACTTTTACAAGGATAGCAAGGAGGGCTGGGAGGGCCTGGCTTTGGGGCTGAAGGGTGTTTCTGCACAATAACACATCGTCGAGGGTCGTTCAGGAATGAAACTACCATGGCTTGCAGGTACTTGCACTATGTGCTCATTGCTTTGCACAGAAAGGTTTTCAATGGAGCTTTTTAAGCGTTTACTGTAATGTCGGAAGTCATTTATTTTACACCATGACACAGACCCCGCATTAAAACTATCACTGCCAGGAGTCCCCGCGAATGTAACTATTTTTATGGACCAAATGTTGTGGGTCAATGTTTTAACACAGGCTTGTTGTACAGTATATTGCTCAGTAAAGTGTCCCTCCACTGCAGGCGTTTAATAGTCTGTCTGTTGCGGAGCCCATTACCACAATTCTGCGCTCTTTCTCGGGTTTATTAAAGCCCAGAGAGTCAGAGATGCCCGTGGGTGGCACAGGGCTCAGAGACTTTTCAAAAGTGACCTGCAAATCTTCCAGGTTTGAGGTTAAAGAGTCCCAGCCCACGACTTTCACCCCACCACCAAGCGGCTGCAATCACACAGGGCCCCCTCTTAGGGCAAAACAGCAAAAAAACTTCCACAATCGATTTTTTTTTTTTTTTTTTTTTTTTCCTTTTTAACATAACGCTGTCCTAGATTTCCCTGGCAAGCAGTCAAAAAAGGGTTCTTTCCCCGTCCCGGGTCCAGCCCCCCAGCCCAGCGCTGGGATGATGCTGCAGGAGGGGTCCCGTCCCCATCCCGACGATTCCAGCCAGGCGTTCATTTTTGGCGAGCTGCCAGAGGAGGGTGCTCTGTTGTTAGATGAAGACCCTCCAAATTGCAGAGACAGAGAACAGAGGAGCAGGAATCCTCTCTACCTTACATCTCCCTTCAGGAGAGAGACACTCTGGTGCCTGCCTTTTTTTTTTTTTTCCCTTTCCTCCCCCTCCTTTTTTTGTCTCATTCTGTCACTCTCTGGTTCTTTTACAATAGCAACAACAATGATCTTGTCTAAATGATTTCACAGGCTATTATTCAGGCACTCAACTTTTAACATTTCAATTTTGTCATTTTGTTGCTACACAAAAGGTGCACTTCTCCAGTATAATGTTCTGAGAATTATGTCAATGAGCAGTAATGGCTTTTAACATTAACTTGATCATTAACAACTACATTATCTGTGGCATAATCAGCACCTCAGTCTATTGTGTCATATTACTGTACAGATTTTGGAAATGAAGGCCCAGTCTAAGCAAAAGTTCCCTGCATTAAGCTGTGACTTTTCTTGTAACTTAAATGCTTTTAAAACACTTAATAATTTTTTGTGAATACTTTAAAATTGGGTTTATGTCAGTTGGTTTTGCCCCTGGAAATGGGGGATAATTTTTTAAAAAAATTGTTTCAAGAGCATCCAGGTTGGGATTTGAAGTAGGTCAACTAGGTAAGTTTATCTAAACCAGCACAAGCTGCAGACCAATTCCAGGAATAGTATCGACTTTGAAAGCTGCTCATATCCAAAGCCTGCTCCATTTTTACATCAGTTTTACTCAATCTGTTCCATAAATTTACCAACAGAAGCTCTGCAGATGTTAATGCTTTTATATTGCTAAACAGAGGGTTGCCAATTTTAATTTGCCCTTGCCAAGGAGTCAAAGGTAACTTGAGAGTTTCTAGTTAATTTTCCATGTTTCCTAAATAAAATTGCCCTATGATTCACCTCCACGCATCCTCCTTGTTTGTAACAAATCCCACAGCCCTTTTGTTCATAAATTCATGTTCTTGGGCACAACATTTTGTTGGAGAGAAGGATCAGCATCCCTAACTCCTCTGACATACTAAGGACCAGTGGTTTGACTTTTGGGAAAGCCTTCATCGCTCCAGATGGAACAAATCTATTGATTTTAATTGAGCTATGATGATTTGCTCCAACCAAGCACCTGCCCAACTCCCTGCACTTTTCCAGAATCTCCCATTAGGGGCACAATGGTTGTGACCTCTCATAAATCAGGATGAGGTGTGGCAACCCCCCACACCTGACACTTATATCCCACTCTTCTTCCCAGACAGGAAAAATAGCAAAGTCATGGCTAGGGAAGCAACCATCAAAAGGTCACAGGCAAGACAGGGGCCAATCCAGAATCCAAAGTTAGTTCTCCTGCCTCTCACACCAGCACTTTATCCACTTTATCCACTCTGTCCATATGTGCTAAAGGTGAAGTGTCACAGGCTCGTGGCCATTATGTGCTCTGCTGCTCACACACCTCACCAGCTTTTATGGCCCTGCTGGTCAGTGCTCCGCCCCGACCCAGTGTCCAGGGGATGTTTCCATGCTGTCCAGGTTTACCAAAGGCAAATAGGAAAAAGGTCCTAAAACTGGATGGAAGCTCCTAAAGCACCAATGGCCATGGAGCCTGTATGGAGTCACACCCTAAGGGATGCTTTTTTAGGATGAGCAGGTGTTCCCGCATGGAAAAGGGCCTGCTGAAGTGACAACAAACATTCAGAAGGCACCCAGACAGTGGTTGAATGCCCTCCATGCAGTAGAAAAGCCCAAAGCAGCTCCACTCTTCTGTGGAAGACCCTTTATCTGCCATTTTCCATTTGACCTATGCTGATACACCCTGAATACACCAAACAATGAGAACATCAGGTCACAGCCACTCCCAGAGATGGGGAAACCTGCAGCTTTGAAGAGAATGGGTGTTCTGTGGCTGCAGCGTGCAGGTCTAATGCAGCCAGGAGCTGAATAGCAATGAAAATAATCATTTAGCTGTACGTGTAAATAATTTCATTCTAGCAACAGTTACAATCGTAACAATAATGAAAACAATCACAGAGACTCAGAGAAGCATTAGAAAGATGCCACATTTAATTTACAGAGTTAGTTAAGCTAAGTCTTACATGAAAGAAATATTTTTAATATAGTAATTAGATATTTGTTAGAAAACTGTTGCCTTATTCTTCAACTAGTTTTGTACTGTGATTATTTTTAGATGTTACTGTGGTTCCTAGAATTCATAACACCTCTGGTTATGGGCTCAAAGATGTGCTTAGGCTGCTTCAGTGCTACAGAATCAGCAGCACTGCTCAGCAGTGGGAGAGAGGGGATATGGACACACTGCTGCATCCCCAGGGAGAAACAAGGAATTCAGGTCTTGGGCTGAAAAAGCTTTCTTTAGAAACTGAAACTTCTGAGCATCTAGTGAGATCCAAGCAGAGGTTGTGTATTGGGACAATTTAAATGAGAAACAGAAACAAGACAAAATCCTTCTTGGAACTTTATGAACAAGTATGAGAAGGCACAAAATCAGCTTTAGAGAAGACAGAGGTACATGAGTGCCTGGACAGCTTTTCAGCTTTTCACAGTTGTGCCACTGTGGTGTGGTTATACAGCTCCACTCAAGAGAAGGCTCAAGTATATTAACACTTAAGACCACATGCCTGAGGTATTTCACCCTTAAAAGTGCATTCACTCTAGAAATTAAAGCTTTGTTTTGCACACTCACAATGTCATGCCTTTGTCGATAATTTTTTTCAGTAATTCCATTGTCAATGGAATAAATCAGTCCAATAAATCACAGGACTGTCAAATACCCCAGGTCTAGGGGATCACAGCCCAACCAGCAGCAGATGCCCTTTTGGAAGTTTTAAATAACATTCATTCATTTTTCAACTCCTACAACACAAACTACCGACAACTTATTCACAGCAAAACCCAACACAAAGCCTGTAAAATGCACCACCCTACCTTACTCACTGCTTCAACTAGTTTTAGTCCAGGGACTATCTCAAGAAATGAGAAGGAAAACCTGAGAGTTTTCACACCAGCTGTTTGTGTTTCAGGACAGAAGTTCTAATGCAACATAATCATGATGCCATCGAACAGAGCAAAAGCTGCAGGGACACACCTTGATTTCATCACACAACTACCACTACAGGCACATTTGAAACACTACAGTATCTTCAGACTATGACTGTTGTGGTTGCAGAGGTAATAGAACTTGCTCATAACATTTACACAATGCCAACATGCTGCATGCAAAACACAGACTCAATGTCACAGGCAAAATATTCCCACCAAAATACCTGCAGACCAGCAGGGTATGATTTAATATCACTGTGAGCAGGAAATAAAAACGCAACATTAGAGATTCAACACCCAAATCCTTCCACCTAATCAGATAAACCAAGTTAGACTTGCCTGGTTAGCTGAAAGGCAGATTCAGATCTTGAGAAGCAGCCAAATCAAAGGCCATCGTGGCTTGCATGGTCTCAGCAGCATTCCCCAATGGAGAGACATCATGAAAGATGAAAAAAATTCCAATAGCAAAGACAACTGACAATGGGGGAGGGGGAAAAAAAAAAAAAAAGAAATCATTTACCACCGCCCAAGCTGCCCACCCTCCTCCCAGCCCATTTGAGGTGTTAGTGGGGTGTGGTGCCTCCTCACCCCACCACAGGGAGCTCACAGCTCACAGCTGTGCCTCCCCCCAGGTGTTGCAGATGGAGTTTCCTGGAGGACCTTCCAGCCAGGATTCACCTACAGCTGTTGTGCAGAAAAGGGGAGAGTGGATCTCACACAGTTAATGGATAAGTTCACTCATCCTCACCACCTTGCTGTTCAGCTTCACCCACAGAGGTGCAAAGAGAGGCAGATGTGGCATTTGGCAAGCTGTCAAGACACATCTTTCTTCTTAAAAGTAAGGTGCACTTCCCTGGCTGCTCTCAGCCCAGTCCTTCTGTCTGTAACAGCTCTGCTGTCAGCACTGAGGATGCCCTTTTCAAACATGGTCAAGGAGGAACTGGGTGATACAGGGAGAAAACAGCCATTTTCTACAAGAGTAACCCAAAATGGAGACCTGCACTTTCCACCTCACATTTTTTGTTGAGAGCTGCCCTCAGTCCTTGCAGACAATTCCTCGTGGAGGTGTTCTTTCACCAGACAGGCCAAATTCACCTCCCCGGACTGACCAGCCATGGGCACAGCCATCCTGCCACAGGGAGAGTCTCATGCTGCACCATAATATGACACAGGGTCCAGATGCCACCACCCTGACATCAATCATAGGCACAACACATAAACTTTCAGTTTTACCAGCAATGTCATTTTTATTGTTTCATCCATCACACTGCACTCCTCACTCTGCAGGCAGTCTCTCCCTCTAAGTATTTCTTGGAGTCGTGGAGCCCGAGGACAGAATTGAAGCTTTGGAAGTATCATAAAGGTTATTCCCATTGACACCCACCACAATCTTATTGTGTCTCCAGCTAAATAGTAAGGGTCACTTGGAAAGTTAATGGTGATGCTGCTACCAAGAGTCTTGTGATGCCTGCACTTCCTGTCAGAAAAAACACTCAAAGTGAATGTGAAATCAAAGTAGACAAAGCTAAAGTTCTGCTTATGAATGTCCCACCCAGTCATGGCAGTGTTGTCTCCTTTGATTTCAAATTCACTTTGAAACTCTCCAAACAGGAGGCACAGCTCAACCTTGGAAGAAGATGCAAAGTGGGAAGGCCACTTGTTTACTTCTCACGTGGCTGGTGCTAACAGGTGGAGAATGCTTAACAAAAAATATAATAAGCCCCTAATGCCAATCCCAAAAGGGAATTATTATCACATTATCCTTTGGTGCTTGTTCTTGCCGGCATGGGCGTACGGGGCTTTTTATTATTCCAGAAATCACCGAGTGCAAACGGAACAGCTCATTCCAGCTGAACCGGGACTTTCTGCATGAGATTTTGGAAAGTAGTTTCCTTTTTGGAGCTGAGATGGAATTTTTCTGGCTTAAGCAAAGCGGGAAATTGTCCACAGTCCTTAACTTCCACTCCTAGCATATTTTCACTAAGTAATTTGCAAGCAAAACAGTCCAGAAAATGCTCAGTCAGAGCAACAAGTTTTTATAGCCACTTTATTTGAAAGAGCAGAATATTTTTGGTAATGTAGTTGGAATGACAGCTCCCTAATTTTTCAATACAATATTTGCTGCTTTTGCACACACTTATACCTTTGGATCTAGAGATGAAATTGAGTAGCAACTGCACCATGAGTGGTTTGGATCCACAGTCAGGAGGCACGAACAAGCTTCCCCTCTCCAGAGTATGGGGGACCCAATAGACTCACTGGAATGATAAGAGAGGACATTTTTCATGGGGACTGAAGCTCCCAGAGCAAGCCAATTCCTGCCTTCACAGTGCTACTTCTTTCCTGATGACACTTAGCTGGGAGCTGGGAAGGGCAAAGCTGGCAGACTGGAAGATTGCCTAATGTGCTGTGACTGACATGTAATCGAATATTCAACCACTGGTCCTCATGTCGGTGGCAAAGTGAATATGACACCCTTCAGCTTAGTTGTGATCACGCCTCGTTCTTCTGCAAACAGTTTCATAAAGGTGCAGCCTGGCTCCTTGATGAGGCGGATGTGTGAGATGGGAGAGCAGTCACGGAGGTCACCTGCTGCTGGGAATGTGCCGAGGACCTGCCATGGAGTGACCTTTAAATGCCAGCCGCATCCCGCGCCTGGCGCCAAGGTGGGGCTGCCACACGCTCTGCCTTCACAGCCACCATCGTGCTCAATGACCTGGACGAGCCACCTGTTCCACAGCAGAGGGGGCTTTATCTCTCTTTTAAACTTTCTGGATCTGTGAGTGCCAAGAAAAAAAAAAAAGAAAAAAAAAAAAAAAGACAGACAACACACACACATTAAAAAAAAAAAAAAAAAAAAAAAAAGGACATTTGGGGGTGAGAAACCCCAAGGGAAGGAACTCAGATGTTTGGGTCAGGCCTTAGAAAAGGTATCAATTCTTCTTTCCACTTAGCACAGCCTGCTGCCTGCCCGGGCTCTTTGTCTCTGCCCTGTTCCCAGTACAGAAAGCATTTCCCTTTTAAATGACATCTGAGCGCTGACATGCTGGAGGCACCCATCCTGCATCATCTCTGGCAGATGGTGCAGCTGGCCACGATTTTCAGGATTGCTTAAATAAAACCACAGTGCCATATCAAGAAATGTAGAGAAAACGCTCAACAGTGCTTAAGATGTTTAAACATCACAAACTGTCTAAGACTTCAGCTCGCTGCACTGCGCATTTTTGGTGATGTAACTGTTCTTATTGATGCCAACAGTGAAATCTCCATCGTGACTCACTTCATTTTCTTTCTGGAAGGCAGAGGCAAGTCCTACAATATTCCTGCTCTCACCCAATATTAGATTATTTTACCTTGCTATGGTAGGAAGAAGTTTGGGCAGCTGTGACAACACAAGTCAAACGCTTGAGGTTTTTGGAGAAGGGAGCTCCACTGCTGCTGGTATCAGATCTGAGATGCCCTGATGCCGAGCTGACCCACTCCCACAGTCCACAAAGCCAGAAGCACCTCTGCATGGCTTTCAGAGACATCCAAGCAGTTTTAATGCAAGCAGCAATGCTCAAGCCAACATAAATGCTGTTTTTCCTTTTCCCCTATGGTTTTGCTTGCCTTGAGCTAATTAGCCTGATGGCCATTTCCCTGCCCCCTGGAGATATCACGTTTAGTTGTATATGTATTTTGGGGAAAAAAGGCTTTTAAGCGAAAATTGTCATTGTTGTATCCAGGAGTCACATAGTTCTTTTTAGCCCTACAATAAGTCTACAGCTTTTCTGCTAGTGATTAAAAAGGTGGGATACTGGAAAATAGCAATGTTAGGAAATTTTTAGTCATAACTAAATGAAATCCAGTGTTGTGAAAGAGAGAAAAGGGATTTGTTTCCGACTTAGCAGGGCTCCTTTGAAAATTTAAGCCCTGGTAGATACCAAAATACATGAGATAACCTTGCACCATTTGTGAAGTTACCACAAGAGAGCCATTACCTGTAGGGGTCAAAGGAGACCTCTCCCATCTGCACAGCAGTAAAGCTACCAAATCAAATGATATCTGCGAATCTGCCTAAAATTTACTGCCTTTCCCAACAAGAGAGGCACTTGGGATGCCACTAACATTCCTGAAACAAATGAAGAGGCCTCGATTTCTTTATCCAAACCCTCCTCGTTGTTATCTTGCCTTAGGAAAGAGTGCCTGTCACAGCAAAGCAGAGCAGCTTGCAAAGATATTCAGAAAGCTCAGAATGAAGCCAATCCCCGAGAAGCTGAGATGAATTCCTGTGTAGTTGCAGGTATTTATTTATTTACCGTGCACATTGACTGGCAAACCTCAAGACGTCTAACAGCACCGTCGCCCGGGGGCGTCACCCCAGCATCCTCCTCACATTGTCTTCCCTCATAGCCCCCAGACTAGTTGGGAAAGCAGCAGGGAGCGCAGTCCAGAGCTCATCTCGCATCTCTCCATGAGGGCAGAGCCGTGAGCACGGGCAGCTGGCCGCGCACCACGGGGAGCAGCACGCGGCTCCACTGCGCGCAGGCACCTCCAGCCGCAGATGTCGGCTTTTACTGCTCAGGTCTCCCGTATCACTGGGCCACCTGTACAGCACACTTAATAACACACAGCAGTTACTCTGTTGCTGTTTGTGCTGAAATAATCTTGGCAGGAAGCAGCAGTTAAACCCGGGCATAATTTTTTACACCGCGCATAACGCAAAAATCACCTCTTCGGACAAGTAATATACTCTCGTCGGCTTCTTGGTGGAGTATAGTATCTCTTGTCCCATCAGAAATTAGCCAGAATTGGTATTTAATATCTGAATGTCTCCATTCCAGGCCTAGATTGCAATTCCTGAAAAAAAAGAAGACATAACTTTTACAAACTCTGGGTTTTAGATGTGGGATATGGTTGGTCCCTTCTCAAATGACAAGATGGTGAAAGGCTGCCCCATCATTGAGTTAGGTTTGAATGGAGGCCTTGGATTCAAACACAGATCCAGGATTTGGATGTGGCTTTTGGATTTAATCCCATTCCCAGCCATATCCATTTGATGTAACAGAACAGGCTATCACACTGGTTGAAAAAAAAACCCTTGGAGCATCTATTGCCTTTTTTTTCAAATGAATTTCAATTTTTTTCTTTTGCAAATTTAGAAAGAGGTGACATGACTGAATATTATGAGAACATCATTTGCTGCTGCTGCTGTTGAAGACATACAGTAGGGTTTTTTCCCTCTGTTAGCTTTAAAAATTAGGTTGCTAATGATAATGTTCCTCTCATAGATGATCTTGTACTTTTTAATGATACCCATAGTTTTCCTCCACATAAATGACTAAATCCTCACAGAAATCTCTGTCTTGATTAGCACTCCTGCTAGTAAAATTTCACATACTAAATCAGTACCAGCTGTAGCAAGAAAGAATGAAAAAGGCAAGTGTAAATGTTCCATATGCCCTACCAAATTGGCATCTGTGTCAGTAACCCTGTGTTTTTTTAAACAATTGTATACATACATTCTCAGAAGTGTTTTGCTCACAGGATTCTGCAAGCAAAAATTTCCTCTGTTGGTACATCACTGAAATGTCGCATCTAAAAAAACCCCAGCAAGGAGTTTTGCTGCTTCTCCTCCCTACACCCAACCCCAGCACGCAATTCAGTGAGTTACCTCGAGCTGCTACACCTTTGTTTTGATGCCTGCTCCCGGTAACCTGACTCTGGGACACTCCTGCAGAGCTGCTCCACATTTAGCACTGAGTTATTAGCAGCAGCAGCAGCACCGAAAGCCAAAGCTGCAACGGCGCTGTCATTATTTCCAAGCTGAACTCAGAAACAAGGACTCGAGTTCCAGCTCGGCTGCTGGGGAATGCGGCTCCGATGAGCCAACAGCTCGTCTTTCGCATGACTCACGAGTGATGATGGTGCAGGAAGGGAGCTCGTCCCGGGGACAGCCCAGAGCTCTGACCCAGAATGGGCAGTGACTCAGCTTCATCCTGCAAAATCACGCTTTGGGTGCAGGCTAGGTGATAGCTGCAGCCTGTTGGACCGGCCTGGCACTTGTAAACTGGCTGGGCACCACCTGCTCCATCGCTCTGCTGTGCAGCAGAAGAAAGCCTGGAATGCAGCTCGACAAATATCAGCACAACACAACTTAAAAGTAACCAACCATGCCCTCAGCAAAAGCACTTTCAAGTCGGCTTATACCTATCCTGCCACTGGAATTCAATCAGTGTGGCAGAAGAGTTCCAAAGTTAAACAAACACTAACTAGTGCTCCAAATGGGTAGCAAATGCCCCAGCCTCCCTGGAAAGGCGATACGGAGCCAGGCTGCCCGCTGGGGTAAGCCAGCCTCACTTCATTGGACCTGGGTGGAGCTGTGCTGATCAACACCAGCTGATCCACTGCAAACCCCAAAGCCAGCCGTCCTCCTTGCCTGACACGGGATGACACAAAGTAAACGGGAAAAATTAAAAGTAGTTAAGGGCATTAAAACGGGAGGTTTCTGAGAATAATAAAATATTTCTCACATCTCCAAAAGTCAGGAAGACCCCCTTTGCTCACGCTCTTGGCCATGACAAAGTGGTGACACTTGTTCTGAGTTTTTTCCAGTGCAATGCGGAGTGTATATTTGCACATCATGTCATGCCTGTCCATGGTAATCAGAAGCCATTATTTCCAAAAGCTCAAAATTCCCTCCTGGACTCTGGTATGCCAAGTTTTATTTCACAGGGATTTCTTCTTTTTTTTTTTTTTTTTTTTTTTTTCATGGTTGATTTATAATTGCTGCAAACAGAAGTTTATAATGGAAATGCTGACAAAACCCTAACTACAGTGTCACGTTAACACTACCATTGCTGCCTCTTTGTCAGACTTTCCTTTAACCAAGGCTTGGATCAAGTAGCAACAGAATACACAGGGCATAGGAGACAGAGTGGAGAAGTGGAGAGAAAACTCTTGGAATAAAATCCTCACCTCAGTGAAATCAAAGGAATTTTATCCCTGGTGTCTACTCTCACTTCTGCCAGACACTTGCTGTACAATTTGGACAAATTTATCCTCTGCAAAATGGACAGGAAAATATGTTCTGCACTTATCTTACAAGTGTTGTAGCATGATTAGCAAATCATGCTATTAAAGAAAGCAGGGGAAGGCTGAGAATAAATATAAACACTACCTACATATTTACAAAAAAAAAAAAAAATAGGCAAATATTATTCTAGGAATCCTCTATGCATGGAAGGTGGTGGGATCTTTACTGCTCTGCCTGCATGTATTTACACAGAGACATCAATATAACATTTCCCTGCAACACCCTCACTATTTGGGTCTTCTCTCATGTTTGTGATTTTCAATTTTATTCCTGGCTTAGGTCTCATTCCTGACATTTTTATGTAGGTTTTGTATGCAATAATATACATACATTAAATGGTGTTGAAACTGTCAACCCGAATTACTATTTTTAGCACAGTGCAGAGGATGGGACAGAGACATGAGTGACAATTAAAGAGAATATATTCAGAGCTGTCATCAACAAATATTTTTTTTCTCTTGCCAGGAATCCTGAGTGCGTAGAAGGGCCTCCTAGGCAAAGTTTTTAAGGCAAAACACTCGGGTCATTCAAAAAAAACCCCAAACAAACCCACAAGTAAATGACATCACCAGGAGGCTGGGCTGCTCTAAGGTTCTCAATCGCCGACTTTGCGAGAAAACTCTTATTTGCTCCCTCAAATTGCTGATCTGCCTCTTTGCTTCTGTACTACCCATGCACAGTGCCTGCAGATGTATATAATTTACAGAGCTTTCCTCATCAAGGGGATTAGGCAGCCCTCTTTCAATATGTATAAGAAGTACAAACACACACTTACCCACTATGTTTTACGCCTGCCTGCAACAAACAGCTGAACAGATTGTGATGAAATTCAGACATTGACAATCTGACAAAAAACTTCTTTTTTCCCTTAAAATCTGGCTTCCAGAAGTTTTGCAAATCTAAATATTTTATTTGAATACCGCAAGGGCCCCAATCTTATGGAAAGCCTACGAAGCAAACACGGAGATACGTGTAGTTAAGGAGGGGGGAGAAAAAAAAATAGCACAGACACATACACAAAACACATCTATTTGGTGCAACTTGCCAATTTTCACAATGACTCGGGTGCATTTTCTCTGCCTGGCTCCTGAGACTGTAACTAGACTCCTCTAATAAGCACTTTTTGCCCACCAGTGTGTCAACGGTGCTTTAACAGTAGTTTCAGTGTCAAATTGCCCTTTCCTCAGCAGGGATTGTTAAGCCTTTCTGTATTATACTTCCAAGACTCTCACGAGCTGGAGTTGGGAGATATAATATTTTCTTTGAAGTTTGCATTTCACAACACACTGGGATGCAAACAAGCTCCAGTTTCTCAGTAGTCAAACAATTCTGGCACACAGGGACTAGGACTAAATATTGTACCAAATTTTCTAATTACGTCTTTGTGATATTTACCACACGATGTTAGGTGAAAGCAGATCCTAATCAATATAAACCCCCTTGTCTAAACAGGACATCTGGGCTTTCAAATATTCTGTTTGTTGTCTAGAAATTACCCTGTAGCAAGCCACTGTAACAATATAATATCTTAGTCATTGAAAACTTTGGAGTATTTCTGATAAACTTATCATAAACAGATGAGTGCTTTCTCTCTTTCAGTATTAAGGTGATGTAAAAAGTGAAGATAAAAGTCAGCTGTATGCATAAAATCAGAGAGACTTTTGCCAACAAAATGCTGTGTTTACAAGTTTAAAAGATCCAAAGTCTGAAAAGGCAAAAAATTAGGATTCTTAAAGTAACACTAACTCAGCCACATGGCACATCCTGGCAAGCACATTTAGCAAAATAAACATTAGCATATTCATATACACATTTCCAGAGCTACGTATTTTTAATGTGGCCAAACTAATTCAACAATGGGAATCTCAACTTTTCTCGTTTTAAGGCCAGATTCTCAGCTGGCAGAGACATATTATTTCAACAAACCGACACCACCGACAGCAGCGAAGCAGCAGAGCCGCCTCCTTCTGAGCAGGCAAGTGCCAGAGTCTGATGCACTCACGGTGACAAGTCTCTCTTTCTGACTCCGTTATCAATATTCATACAACAAGACAGACAGATGTGACTAAGAATCAGCTCCTCAGACAGGATCCTGAGCCTTCCACTACAAAAGCACTCATGACATTCGCTTTTCCGCCTGTATTTTGTCACGTAAGAGAATCAGGAGGAATCCAGCCCCCCTGGCAGAAGGTTTTCACAGCACAAGACACGGGCAGTTGTAACTCTTTGGCCCTGAATTTTGGATGATGCTGACTTTTACCGATTCTCTCGGCTTTATCTGACAATTCTTTGACTTGTTCTTCCGATAGCAACAAACTGCAGCGGAGGGGAGCATCTCCCCGCTCGTCACAGGCGTGTCAGCGCAGGATCCATCCCCACATCCAAGCCTTCCCACAGAGAAAGTTTTCTGTGCCGAGGACATTCTCTGTGGATAACGAGGCAGAGCTCCCAGAGCAGCTGCCTCTGCAAAGCTGGCTTAGCCCGTCACCCCCGAATTGCCTTTGGTGGAGAGGATCTCCGGATGGCGCCGGGCCAACCGCGCCAGCCCTTCTGCCATCCCAACCTCCCAGCACATCCATCACACCAGGGCTCCACAGCTCCTGGGATAAGGGGATCTAAAAATGACACAAAGCCCCCTTTGCCCCACCTTAATATGACCTATGCTAAATCCAGCTTGGCTGGGGCTGAGGATCAAGGCCCTTAGACACTCTTAACTTAATGCTCCAGGTAGGAATATAACTCCCCCCCCAACAGTCCCTGTTTATTTTTATTTTTCAAGTGCTCAAGGTCCTGCTCAGGACTACAGCCCTGCTGAGTGACACGCTCTATAAATACGGAAAAACCTCAAAAATTCTCAGTTTAAAGAAAGGTTACATGAAGAGAAGGCAGCAAGAGGCAATTGCATGCAAGTTGTTTGTATATACTATGTGCACATAGTTTGTCGTTTGATTTTTTTTTTTTGCCAAGGATTTTGAACCTCACCCAGCTGGACTTGGAGGCATCCGGAGTGAGTTGGTTAATTGCTAACAGCCTTCATAGAGACACACAGGGAATTAATCCTCAGATCACCTCTTTTCCCCTTTGCAAGTCACAAAAAAAAAAAAAAAAAAAAAAAAAAAAAAAAAAAAAAAAAAAAAAAAAAAAAAACAACAACAAAAAAAAAACAACAAAAAAAACCCCCAAAAAAGCAGAGAAAAGCTTAGCTATCTGTACAATTTCCAACAGTAAATGTTACAATTTCAGAGTTAGATATGGAAGGAAAAACAAAAAAAAACTGGAAAGCACTTCACACCTTTGAGCTCTGTAGCCTGTTAACAAACTGGAGAGATATTGGCAAAGAGGTTCAAAAGTTAGTAGGGGCGACAGACAGAAGAACAGACAGTGCAATTGCTTCATTTCCATAAGCGATCATGCCAAAAAAATCAGATCTGATTAATAATTAAAAAACAAACAAAGAGAAAAACCAATTATTTTGAGAATCAAGAATAAGTCTGACTGGAAAGTTCAGAAAGGCCTGGACATATGAAAAACAAAAGGTTGTAGGGCAAATCCTGACTTTGAGGGGTTTTTTAAGCCCTTCCATATGAGTTGGACGCCTCCCATCCCACAGGGACACCCACCTTCCCATGGGACCCTCAGCCAGGAGCACCCTGGCCACAGGGTGGGAATGGCCACCTCAGGACCCTGGTCCATTTTCCCAGAGACACCCCCAAGCTCTGCAGATCTAAAGATCCCCTGAATAATCCTATTCAGGGAGAAGAATTATAACCATGAAGGGCAAAAACGGAGGGAAATGGGATCCTTCCTCAGGCCCCTGGCAGACACGGAGAGGACAATGGGGAAATAAGAGCTAGCACAAAAGTTTCCTCGAGTGCGTCCTCAGCCACTGCGGTTTCAGATGAGAATTTCCACAGGCAGGAACTAAAAGAATATTATGATTTTCTTTGGGGGATTAATCACTTAGTCGCTTGTTACCTTTTGTTAGAGGCATGACACCCCATAACCTTGCCGCACAAGGCAGCAGATGTCCATTTAAATGTCAGTTTTGAACGAAAAATGCTTGCTTTCCCATTTGAGTCCACCAGTTATTTTCTTTCTGCAAAAACCCCCACGAATTTTAAGGCGAGCAGACACCAAAACGTGCTACAAATGATACAGGCGGGTGCTGAGTTCTCTGGGTGAACATAAATAAATAAATAAATAAAGGCAGTCCTTCCCCCTGCTTGCATTTGCTGGGGACACGTATCCCCTTACAAATAAAAAAAAGTATTAAGAACATGTTATGAAAAATAACAAAGAATAGCAGAGAAATCAGAAAGTGAGTGGCACTTCAGATGGAGTTTAGCAAATTAAGTCATTGACCTGAAGAGGAGATTAATACCAAACAAGGTGCCCCTTCTTCTGAAGTAATGAATATTCTTCAAACAGCAAGGGAGCACTGACTGCTGTTTGATGCTGATGACATTGAAAATTTAGGAGAACAGAAATTCCATCATTTTTCATTTGTATGCAAATGCGCCTGTTCCAGAAATTAACCCCTGAACCCCATGTCAGTTTTCATCTGGAGGAATTCTCTTCGCTCGCATCACACAGCGCAGCCTTGCTGCTATCCTGGGGTCACTGGGGCTTCCCCACACACAACAACACAAAACCCTAAAACAAAACAACCAAAAAAAAAAAAAAAAAAAAAAAAAAAAAAAGGAAGAAAGTAGGAAAGTAGGGTGGGGGAAATTGGCCAAATCATGCCAGGCTTTGTTTCCCCCCATTAATGGGGTATAAAGGAGCAATAGAAGCCAAAGCCTGTTGTAAAATGCACATCTCTAATGCCTGGCTCTGGGTCCTGGCATCATTGTCATGCAAAAGGCAGCTCTACCTCTTTAGGCAGAGCAGCACCCACTAATCACTTCCATTGGTGTTAAGGTGAACCTTGGGCCAATATACAACCCGTATTACTCTTCCTTTCAGCTCGGGCTTCCACTGTTAAAAAGTTCCTTTGTCACTTAGCACCTTAGACAAATGCGACTATCTGCATCTGAAGGGGAAAGAGATGATGGGGGTTTTTTAATTGATGTGGATTTAATTATGCTAATTTAGACAGCTGTAAAGCCCTTTCAGTAGAGCTGCATAATGGGACCAGCAAATACAGGTGTCCTTCACTGCAGGCGCTTAATGTTTAACCTCAGTCGTTTTGTAAGGAAGGGAAAATGCAAAGTAATGGTTAACCAGCAGAAAGCTCTATTTCTTGAGGACCTAAAGAGGACTCTTCACTTTGATTCTCCCTACAATCCCATTGAGGGCTGCAGAAATCCACACACGCTGAGCAGAGCACAAATACTTTTCATTGCAGTGATGAAGATGAGGCTGAGGCAGAAACAAGAGGGTTCCGGTCTGCCACAGACTTCAGCATCCTGCACATCCTGTCCTTTTCTTAATTTAGGCTATCTCTGAATAAATGCTTAATTTAAGACAGCCCTTTCTTGTCCTCTTTTTAAATCTTTTGTATCTGACCACCTACACAGCACCAGCAATGATTAAAAGCAGTAAGGTATTTTGTTCGGGTGTTTTCTTGGTGTCTTATCCAGACCCTTCTGAGGCTGCTATGCCTCTACCTTTCCCAATATTCCTTATCCCACACCCTACGTCCTTTCTCTAGGCTGGGGCTAACACCTCCAGGGACCATTTGGAGATGCATTTCCCAGGTTTGGCTGGGAGTTTGGCCAGTTTGACTCCCCAACGTGGTCACACGCCACAGAACATCAGTGCTGCTCCCAGGGAAGAGTGTAAATACTTGGCCAAAGGTGAGGAAGGGACCACTGAGCTTTTTTAATATAGAATGAATCACAGCCCAGATGTGCCTGTGGGTGTTGGAACCAGATGATCTCTAAGGTCCCTTCCAACCCGAACCATTCTATGATTTTATGATTCTGTGGTTGACTGCCAGAGGAGGACTCAGTGACCAGGTATGGTGTGTCCCCTTGAAGCTCTCCCATTCAGCAGCACTGTCTTATTTTTTTAAATAGAAAATGTTATTTATTAAGCACTTATTAGAGTGGGAAAGAAACTTTTGGCATCCAAGTTCTGGTAGACTTCACTGAAGCAATTTCAGGTGTTGCTGGCTGATTTACACGTCACTCATTGCTGGCACAGTCTGCTCAGGAAGGTGGACTTTGGGCTGTGCTTTCCTCCCAGAACATCTCTTTTTCAAAGGAGTGCTGCCAGTCTAGTGAATATGCTGGGAATATGTACTACATCATCAGATGGAGTTGATTTGGGTAAGGCAGGAGACACAAGATTAAATCCAGGTACACAAAATTATCCACTGCTACATCTTCTTTAGGTCTCCTGAGGCAAAAAGACAGACGTGCTCTCCCACAACATGATGCAGAGCATAGTCCCACTGGGAGCTGCTCTTCCTCTCTGTGTCTGTCTCCATCATGGAGGCATCTGGGCACTGCACTGTCTCTAATCATTCCTAAAGTGCAGTAGAAATGGGCTTTTATCCCATTTTACACTCTGCTTATACGATTTGCCCAAGGTCACTGAGAGCAGAGAGAGAACTTCAGATTTTTACTTTTCTCCTATTGTTTGATGTCCCATTGCAACCTCCTCTTACTCTAGCTTTTCCCTCCCTGTCTGAATATCACCTTCTTAGCTCCAGGCACTGGCTATGGCAATCCTCTCCATTTTGGCAAGAGTTCCTGTTCTGGGAAATTAGGGGTTAGCAAAATCCTACCTCAACCAAATTTCCCAACTCCCAAGTCTGCCAGTTCTGCTACCTAGATACAGATAATTCTCCCCAAACACTAAGTCCCCTTGTCCCCTCAGCTCCTCCTCAGGTACAGCCAGTGCAGAGTGCTCCATAGTTATTATATTCACATGCATATATTATATAAGAATTAACTTGATGAGCTCAATGGTGACAGCATCATCATCCCTTCTCCCGTGGTCCAAAGCTGGATTCAGCACCTTAGGGCTCAAGCTGGTCTCTCTGAAGGGCCAAACAGTTCATCTGAGAGATATCCTTCCCAACAACCTCACCTGGCTTCCTGGCCCTCTTCCCCCAAAGCCTCCTTGGTTGTCCTGGCAGCCGGGACACCGACAGCATGCTCAGGGTTGGGCTGAGCTTTCCTCTGGGCTGCTCTGAGCTCTTTGGTGCCATTTCCCTTGACTCACCCTTGGTTATGGTGAATGGTCTCTATCACATTTTCAAATCACCTGATGGATGCATGAAAAGCATTGGGAAAGGCTTTATCTCCAGTGTTATCCATTCTTATGTTCGCCCGATGCAGAAATGTAAGAATTGGTTCTAGAGCCAACCAAATCCTGGTGCTTAGCCCAGCAGTAGATCAAATTTCTTCTGCATACCTAGGATGAAAATGCACAGGCTCTTTACCAGGGACAGCCAACATACAACACACCAATGTGAGCACTCTGTTCTGTACTTTAACAGATTTTAGGAATTTGTGGGAATTCTCTCTAACACTGGGGAGGAAAAGATCTGAAGAAATGCTCTAGCAAAAAAATACACAAATGAGTGCTTTGATAACTATAAAGTTGCTTTCTTGGATCGAGAGGCCACATTAGGAACCAAATAAAATATTTAAAGGCAAAAATCCTGCAAAGTTTCCTCCCACAAAAGGGAAAATATGGTCTATGCTATACCAGACCTTCCTTTTGCAAAATCTGTTTAGGAGTTGGCATGTAACAAGCAGGTTTCAACAAAGAGCTTGACAATTTCTGTTAAAGTTGCATATATATATATTTCTAGGAATGGTTGGTTTGCTTTTTCTTTAAAATCAAGAGTCAGGTTGCATTTCAGACCACATATAAATATAATTTTGTTCTCACATAATGCTTTTGTATCTGGTGTAATTCCATTTACTGCAGCAGTGTTACCTTTCAGTTACCCTAATGGGAACAAGAGCAGAATTACACTGATAAAAAAGGCTGCTTACAGAAAGAAATACAGAAAGAAAGAACACAGGAATAAATACTTCCTCTGGCTTATTTCATATGTTTGTTTGTCCAAATTGTAGCAAAGATATTTATTTCAACGAATATTGTTTGATCAGCAAAAGTAAACACTGATATGTCTTAAACTCCAACACGCAGTTTTCACAATTCATCAAACAACACCTAAGATTGTTTAGCTGGTCAACTGAGAGAAACAACAAAAGGTTTCAGGTCATATAATTATACCCTTCTGTTTCCCAACTTTCTTAGAAATCCCTGCCTAAAAATAATCCCAGCATCCGGATGCCTTGCAGAATTGGCTTATTTTGAAACATATAAAAACTCTTATTGCAGCCTTAGCCATTTTAAGGTCTCGGTGCTGACACGCAGTAACAGTGCTTAGCTAACTACTATATACCGCTTTCCATCTCCAAAGCACTTTACAAACATTAGCTAATTAATCCTCACAACACCCCTGTGAGGTATGTAGGTAAGTATTGTCATCCAATTAGGTAAGTATTAAGCACTGTTATCCCACCAGATAAGTATTAAGGTCTCCCATTTTACTGGGGATCCTGAGGACAACAGGTTAAGTTGCTTACCAAAGGTCACAGGGGGAGCTGGCAGAATAAAACTTGGGATGCTTTGGTTTCTTTGGGGGCTATTCAGGCATCTGGGCAGCATCCGGTGCTGCTCCCTCCACAAAGGCATCTCTCCCCATCCACATGGAAATTAGGGTTTTCTATACCCCTCCAAGACACAGTGTGATGGGTACAGCACAGTGGAAAAGATGTGCTTGGGGAACTCAGCTTCCCCCTCTTTGGGCAAGGAGGACATTGCCCAGCAAAGTTGTCAGGAAGTTTTCAAGAATAAAGGTCTTGGATCAGGGTGTTTTCCTGTGGGCACACACAGACACACATTTAAAAGTATCATCAGGCCCTGCCAATCAAAGGTTCTTTCTTCCCCCCTCAATTTGCCTTTCTTTCTCGCTGTTCTATAAAGATGGACTCATATTAAAGCCTCACATCCGTGCCACAAAGATATAAACTTTTCCATTGTGGTTTGCATCTTCCGAACATTAAAAAAGTCCAGTTTGAAGTCCCAGCTCAGAGGCTTCCAGGTTTGTAAGGGAGGCTTGAATCCTCAAATACTCTTGGTGGGACAAATCTCTTTTCAGAGGATCTAGAGAACAGGACCAGCCCAGCACACTTTGGGTTTAATCAAGTCTCAACAGATGTCAAGCTGGTGAAATAACATCATCTGTCCCCCAGAGACAATGCCAGCGTTCACATCTGCTTCCAATTTCACTTCACTGCTGGAGAAAAAGTGAAAGCTCCTACTGTAACTCCACTTGGAGCTGCAGCTGAAAGTTAAAAGAGTCCTGAACAAAAATCTAAATTGGACTTGGTGATCCTGGAGGTCTTTCCCAACCTAAATGATTCTGTGATTCTCTCATTGACTTGGAGTCTGATGGGTTTTGTGAAGTCATTGAACTCTAGACCAGTGTGAGAAGGTCCCAAACCAGGAAAACCCACCCTGAGTGAGCCTGCAGAAGGTGCCATCCTAGGCAGGGCACATTTCAGGGTCTGCCCAAGGACCCATCACCTGTGATGGACAGTCAGGACTGTCGTCTGCTCAGCAATTTGGCACTTGACTGGTGGCAATGTCATCCAGCTCTTCTTTTGGATGCAAGGGACCAGCACAGAAATGCTTCAGCTCAAGCTGGAGCTGAGGCAAATCCCAAGTGTTAAAAAAAATTTTAAAAAGACCTTGACTAGATTTCAACCGTGCTGATTTATGTTTTCAAGTGGAAGGCGGTTTTAGCTGAAGTAAACTACACAGTTTTTAGATCATTCAAAATTCATGGCAGTTTGATCCCACAGGACGTCAAACAAACACAAATGATTTGCCAGGAATCCCTACAAATTGAAATAACCAAACCACACACGGTTCCAGCAAAAGTCTTGAACCAGTTCTAAGGCAGGGAAAAAATAAGGATTAAAATGGAGAACTTTTATTTTATTCACCCACACAAAAACATCTCCAATGCAATACACATCCAGATCAACTGCACACATATATAACATCCTGAAACTCAAAACTCCTCCAACCCACAAGCCAGTAGGAAACAGACAAATGAAAATAAGAGTCATGCAAATAGAAGGTACATTTAGATTGCACTCTGTGGAGTGGTTTTATTTTAGCATAGGGCTGAAATAGAAAAGGAATTCATCTGAGAAAGCTAGCACAAAATGCAGGTAACAGACATATCATGTGTGGTACAGTCATGAGAAAGAAAACAGACAACCAAAACTGTGACAAGAATGTGCTTAGTTATTATATTCTTTTCAAGCTTGGTCTGCCAGCATTTTTTTCCTTTTTTTCTTTTTTTTTTTTTTCCTGTGTACTGGTCATCAGTGTCTGCCAAAAGACTTTTCATGGATTTCTGCAATTCCATTTCCCTCCAAACGGAGGAAATTATGTTTCTCCACAACCACAAGACCCAGCTGTAGGTTTTACACCAAGATTTGTAGCTGTAAACTAACACAGTGACACACCACCCCCCTGCCTAAACAACCAAGATCAAGCCAGTAGCGAAATTTCAGTGTGGCATATGCAAAATGAAAGGATTAAAAAATGAAAAGAGCATTCACTTCATGTTGCTCCTTTAAAACATTATCACATAGCTCCTCTTTTTTTTTTTTTTTTTCCTCTAACCTGACCTTTTTTTTCCCCCACGGTTTATCTATAACTTAATATAACTAATTCTTTTGAAATAATGTTCACAGTTAGCATAATTGGTGTTATATAGTTCTAATGTACATTACAGAATATTCTGTCACTAGACACTAAATTGAAATTTTAAAGAAAATGATAGAAATAGCTGTAAGGGAAAAAGTACTCTTTTAAATCTAATTTGCTATGCACCACAGTAGGGTAATGGATGCAATGAAAGTCCCTTTATTGAGTTCCCATGTCCAAAAGGTATTTAGGTAGCAAAGGATGTTAAGCAGACCCCCTGTGCTCCTCCTTTAAGTAAAGATAGCAGGAAATAAGGTATATAGGTTTGTGTCCTCCTGATTTTTATTTCCTCAGGAGTACAACTTATGCAAAGGGCACCTTAGGCTACTTGGAGGATCACAAAGGGTGCCCTCGACCCCCTCGCTGTCTGCATGAATAGAAGCATCTAAAGGATGGCTGAAGCCATACAGCGAGTTAAATCCTTCAGGTGGGTCTTTTCAAATTCCAATAGTGAGGAGTTACTGGAGAATTGGTAAGGATTTCACTAGGCCCCAGCAGGTTTGAGATCAAAAGCCCTGGTTAAATAAAAGCCTGTTGGGAAATCTTAAAACCTCTTTGTAATGTAACTTTAAAAAGTTAATACAAAGAGCCCTTAGACTGAAGCCTGTAACAGCATGAACAAAGAGTATATCAAAACTGATTCCATTAAGGGAAGGCAGACAAATAAATTCATTTAATTTAAAGAGAAATCAGATATATTACTCTGCTAAAAACTAAAAAGCATATCAGGGAAAAAAAAAAGCCAAACAGACTTTACAATACACATGCACATAGAGCTGTGAATAATAGCGATAGATATATATAAAATCTATTTATAAATATCTCTCAGAACAGAGAACAGAACACTATACACACACATATATGTTTAAGTACCAATTTATCCAATATGTGCATGTGTGTGTGTGTGCATAATTCTAATATATACATATTTTTATCATTTATGAGGCCTCACGCTGGGCTCTCAAATCTGCAGTTAGATATATCTATATAAGTATCCAGAAAAACGCAGCTGAAAGAGCCCCTACATTCAAACTGACACAAGACATTTTTCAACCCAATTAATTAAAAAAGATGGGTGCTCATCAGTCAGCTGGCACGGGATTTTTCTCCATCATCTTGCCAAAGTGTCACAGTGTTAGTTGCGCAGCATGTTGGAAACAGAAAATCTGGGACTGGGATTTCGATATCATTTATTAGCTGACCTCTTTCCCAGCAGCTCTTACACTTTTAACTCGTTGGGGGTCCTGCACTGGAGGCGGGAGGGTGGGAAAGGGAAGCTGGAGAATCACATGGAGCCATTTATGTTGGGAAAGTCCTGTCAGATCATCCTCTGGGTGAGATGCTTGGAGATCTCGTGTTGGACACCCACGCTGGGGATTGGGCAGCGTTTGCTCCAAGCAAGCTGTCTCCTGAGCATCCTATGAGCAGGGGAAGGCTGTGTCCCTGGGGGACCATGGCTGGGTGTCCCTCACTTCACCCAGAGTGGGGTCATTTGGGTGCTCTGGACCCACAGGAGGAAAGGTCTTCTTGTCCCACAGCTCACTGTCCCCACAACAAACATTGGCTGAGAATTTTGCTCCCTCCGCCCTCCAAGAAAGGAAAGGAGGGGCTGAATTTTGCTGGTC
>VZSR01003282.1:3461148-3473408 GCA_013398615.1 Brachypodius melanocephalos | reverse complement strand
TTACAACTCCATAGGCTGTGCACTGGAGGAGGGAGATGCACGTGTGGTACAGCTGAGAGTGAACGCCTGCGAAAACTAATGATCTACGGGATTTTTTTAAAAAAAATTCCTCCTTATATCTAAATTCTGACATTTTAGCTCAGCAGTGCTCATTTAAGTTGCACACAGTGAGGGAATGGGACCCACCCTCACTCTCTAAACCCATGAAACACTGCCCCTACAGCAGAAACAAATCATTCTGCCCCTCTATACTTCAATAACATTTTTTCTGGAGATAAGAAATCAGCAACGTGTTTCACATATGGTGCCTTTCATCCCAGAGAGCAGCAATGGTTTCACAACCTACAACAGTGGCTTTTATTTTATTTTATTTTATTTTATTTTATTTTATTTTATTTTATTTTTTAAAAACCCTTAAAATACACATCGAATCAAAGCCTCTCAACAATAGGTATGGTTGTCATTTTAGCAATGCCATTCCTGGTGATTTTGGGTGGATTCCACCAAATGAGTGCAGAGACCACCATTTATCGATAGACCATTGCTCTGTGCACCAAATCACTGTGGTGGCTGCCAAAGAACTGCCCTTTGCAATAGAAACCACAGAAAAATGGCAAAATGAAGGCTTTCAGATGGCGATAGGACCACAAGAAAAACCCAGGTGAAAGATATTAGTACTTGGGAACCCTGGTCTCAGTGCTGTGACTCACATTCTTGCCCTAGCAACAAGTATCTAATAATCACAGGAGATAAATGTCACTTTTGACCCTTTGTTGGAGAGAAAATCTCTCTGAAAACACCATGTCTAATAATATCAAAGGTTGTGGTGGCTTCTGCATGGCTGGCAATTTTTAGACCAGTAGAGGATGAGGTTTTCTGGTTCAAACAGGAATTAATTGAGGGAAGTCATACGGCTTGTGTTATACACGTGACACCAGATGATCCAAATAGTCCTTTCTTGGCCTTATAATCTACAAATAACCTTGTGGAGGTACTGCTCTCCTGTGGATTAGTGGCAAACCAATGCTCCTCTTGCTTGGATGAGTTTTCTGATCTAAATACCACCCAGACCTGCGTGGCCTACAGGATTTGACTGGATCACGGTCTCAGACGGAGCCATTGCCAATTAATGCCAGACATGAGATAAACCAGGGTAGGACACGCTCCACTTCAGGTGCTGTGTGATCCTGGAGTGTCATTAGCAGCCACATAACAAGCCAGCTCTGAAGCAAAACAATTTTGCTATCAAAACACTTATAAATATTGTTTTACCCTTGCTATCTTTGCGTTGCCTTGCACCACAAAGGCCCAGGCTGTCAGACACCGTGGGGGCTCTTTGGTTCTGAATTAATCAGAAAGAGCAGGGCATAACTGTGACCAGTTTACAATCCACAAAAATAAAAAGATCCCAGAATGATTTGTGTAACAGGACAACCCATACCTATATGGAAAACAGAGCATATGGGGTCTTGTCTATCTTGCTTGGATTATGAGGCAGAGGAAATACCTGGCTGAGCAGTGCTCAGGAATTATCAGGTGGATAATATTACAGGAGCAAGCCGGGTCTTTATTTATTTGCTTTATATGGATGCCTCCCGGTTCAGGTTGTTGGAGTTACATAATGCTAAGCCTCCTCCTGACCATTCCACAGCCCTGACTGCTCCCAGCCCTTTGTTGTGATCCATCAGTGCAGTTTTGCTGGGAAATCTGGGCCAGAGAAAAAGCCAGGTTGCATCCTCCAAACTTGAGGTGAGCTCAAACTCAGTCACCACCCCTCAGTCGATCAGAAATATCTCTTAAATGCAGCTATCCTTATTCCTGTCCCTATCTCTCATCAGGCTTTGTTTTACCCCTGAGGATAATTTTTGACGTAGGAGGAAATGTGCCATTTATTAAGTCAAGAATCTTTAGCATCTACAAAAATTTCTTCTGAGGTCTCCCTTTCAAACACCAATCTTATTTAGATTAGCTGGCTGAGACAGTAGCAAAAGGTGGAAAAACTTACAGTCATTACATTGATTAATCAGCTGCTGAAATTTGGCTTTCCAGCATGACACCTCCACTCTCTGAATGTGTGGCCCTACTGCAATGCAATCAATTTGTCTGTGCAGGCTCCAAAACCCCAGAGCCACGCGATGCAAAAAGGCAATCTTCTGCCCTCTTTGACCACAATAAGCAACATTACTGAAATCACTGCTCCTGTACAAGTCTAGCATGACCCCATATTTGTAGGCAGCAGAGTATGACTTCATTAAAAACCATCCTGTGTGTTAGGGAGTGGGAGCAAGGCAAGCCAGCAGCAGAGCAGCATATGTCTGAAACTGATAGTAAAATGGGTGATGCCTTAAACCCCACCTCTATACCGTTATTTACATACATATCTTTCATCTGACATAGGCTTCCCCTCCAGCACCTTGAATATATCAGTCCTAAGGAAGAGACTTTAAGTTCAAAGAGTGCCATCCCCAAACCAAAGCAGGGGGTTATCAAGTGAGGTGCGCCAAGCAGTAAGACAAAACATATGCATTTTTAATAGATAGCCTCTCCTCCCCCTGAGGAAGCCAAGAAAAGAGACTCTGTGAAGCTTCAGCTGAAAACAAGTTCAGTGGATTTATACTCAGGCTGCTCTTCACAGAAAAACAAAATTCACAACTCTCATATATATATATATATACATATATATATATATATTTTTTTTTTTTTCTAGAGGTTGTCCAAGCATTCTTCAGAGCATGCCAGCCCCACTCTGGGTCCTGTTGACCAGGTGGATTCACCTCCACACAGCATTCAAAAAAAAGAGAGTGACAAAAGATCATGAAAATGAAACAAAAAATAAAGAGGCCATGAAAGAGAAACAAAAATCTCAACAGGTCTGTATGGAATTTCAGCAGCACTTTATTTATTAATGCACATGAAGCTACCACTGTATTCCAGCTCCCAAAGACAGATCTGCAAGGAATAGGCCACATGCTGATTGACAGCAGCCATAATTCCATACAATGAGACTGTATTAAATTGTTTGATGTGATATGATACTCATCACTTGTAACTGATCAAACACACTGCTGCATCAAACAGTATTACAATACAATCAGGCTGGATATGGCTCCTGCCAAGGCTGTTCATCACATTGCACACTCCTGCATTAAACATATCTATTAATAGCATTGACAAACTACTCCTATCCAAGTTGGTTTTTTTTGTTTTTTTTTTTCCCCAAGAACTGCAGGACGTGGAATGTGCAGAGAAATCCACAGATAATGCTTTACAGTTTGAGGCAGCACTTCCGTTGGCTGAACACTCCAACATGAAAGGCTTTCCCGCTCTGGGAATTTTATAAGGTAATGCCAAAATTTGCAAAATTGTGTCTCAAAACAAAGACCAAAGACCTGACATTCCTGCTTCCCTTTTCCTTTTTTTTTTTTTTCTTTTGTCTGATTTTTTCTTTCTCTCCTACATGCAAACAAATGGAAAGACTGTCTCATTTTTGACCAAGGTTTTACTTTTGCTGTGCCACTCCCCAGGAGAGCTGCTATCTTGCAGGAGGGAGCTGTGTTTGCTAACACTGACCCTTCTAGAGGAGGGAGACATAAATAAAAGCAGCAAATTCCTTGTCACCACTGCTCCTGCTGCAGACAGCGAGGGTGACACTCTGCAGCCCATGTGGGACAGGACTGGCTGTGACATGACAACTGTAGGGGCTCTCTCAGATGCAGATTCCTAAATGAGCCTGGGTCTCTAGAGGGCAGAGGTCAGCTGTCCTCAAATCTGTGTGAATGCTAGATTAAGTTTATTAATCTCCCTGCTTTCACTTAAAAACCAAATTATAGGATGGTTAAATTTTAGTGCCCAGGAGCTTGTGAGTCGATCAATGCCCTCAGTTGCCTCTGCTAAGGGAGGGCACAAGATGCTCAGACCCCAAAAGGATGTAAGAAGTTAGTGTGATAACCAGGGGACACACTGTCCTTGTGAATTTCCACATGCTTCATGCCTGGTGCAGGTTTTGTTTGCAGTCCTGACACAGCACAGGCATCTCAGACACAGAAACAAGACCCAGGGACCGATGGCTTCCCACCTGACTGTCCTGGATATCCAGCCTCAACCACAGCTCTTTATAAAGGATTTACACCTGTGCTGGGGCATGATTCCAAATGCCCACCTCCCTTGCACTAACCCAGAGTGCCCAGGATCAGCAGGAAACCAAGCATGCAGTGAACATGGTATTTAGCAACCTTTGGAGCAGCCTCTCAGTGCATCTCATGAAAAATACTCCAGTGTGCAAAAATAAAGTGATAAACGAGCATGAGGGGTCCACAGAATTCCTTTTGGACAGGTATGCACATCATAATTGGATAATCTTCCCCCTTGATTGCTATCTCAGCTTGGGAAACCCAGGATCACATAGCCATGGAAAATAGGAAGTAATACGCAGGAATGCATGCCGGGCTGTGTGGAGCTGGCACCAGGTTTTTTTTCAAGCTGGGATTGTATACATTTTACATTTATGAATATTTTTGCAAACTGCAGTGACAGAAGGTGCCTTTTGTCCTGTTTCTCACTCCTGTAATGTCAGTGTGAGCAGATTAAGCTCATGGCACGGTAGCAAATTATCCCTGGTTTTGGTGGAACCAGCTCCAAAAAGATTACTTAAGAGAGGTGTGTGAGGCGTTTCCTTTTCCTAATTAAAAATATTAAAGCCTTTCAAGATAATAAACGGTGTCAGAAGGTTATGTTAAAGGCTGGGAAATAGAGAGGAAAGGGCTGGAAAGGCTTTTCCACTCTGATGGACAGTTTTTAGCACTAAGAGCCCAGTGCAGTGTGTAAGAGCTAAAGAAACGGTAACTTTCTATCTGGGTGTAGCTAAGTAATTCAAGATGCTGCAAGTTAAGTGTAACAGTAGAAAGGAAGAAGTTCAAAAACAAAGTCCCAGGCATTTCAGTGCAGTGTACAGTATGCTAAATTGTGGTATTACAGAAATTGCTGAGAGTTTGGCCACAAAACGTTTCATACTGCACCAGCCTTCTGCCAGAGCTGGCTTCCAGCAAGCCCAGACATTTTTTTCCTTTCACCTGTGCTTTTTTTTCCCCCCCTCCCTCCTGTTTGTTAACACAAATCAAACACTGTACCAGAGGATTACAGCCCTTGTCCTGAATGTACCTCTCCCTTTATTAAATCAGCACGACTGAGAAGTCACCACACACCAGGCAAAGACAACTGCAAATCTGTGCTTACCCTCCCCGTACCACCTGAGTGCCGCTATTATTCCTCATCCTTAGGGAAAGGACCCCATATGTGAGTTTCAGAAACCACCTCAGTAACTCCAAGCATCATTATCAATAGTAGGATGAACTGCAGCTGGGATGCACTGAGAAGGCACGGTAATACTCGCCCTAATCTGTGCATTCATCTCACTGGCCCTCGCTAGGAAGTTTAAGTACATTTACTGGGGATTCTTCAGCCCTTGAAAGGTAGGAAGACATCTATGAGGCTTGACGTACCAGCTAATTAACTTGGGTTTGGAAAAAAAAAAAAAATCTTCTTATCTACTTAACTTGGAGACACTCTCTTTGTTTTTAAGCCTGCAGACTACCTTCTCTTTAAAATGCACGTTACGTACCACTCCGTAGTATGGAATGTATTATTTTTAACGAGGACCTATTTTAACTTGGACCTAAAACTACTAACATTTGACAGAGGGTTGGGTTTTTTTGTTTTTTTTTTTTTTTTTTTTTTTTTTAAAAAAGCCATTTGCAGAATCAGCTGAATGATAGTCTGTAGCCTGTGTTTTGCAAGACAGGCTACAAAATCCTCATGCTTTCCTTCTGTCCTTAAAAACACGGGCACACGAACGTATGAAGAGCTTGGAAATGAAGCCCCAGATGCACCCACACCTCCCCTCTTCCCCCCAGAACCTACAAAGGAGTTTAAATAAATCTCTCAGGTTTTGCTGCTCGGTCTCTGGAAGTGGGGAATATTGAGGCTGGGAGAAAGTGATTGAATTCGTGCCTGCAGTGGTTGGGGCACGTGAGTGTTTCCTGCAGCTCTCCTGACAGGAACACAGACATGAGCAACTCCTGTAACAACCCTGCCCAGAATTAAACCACTCTAAAATTTCCTGCGGATGGCACAGGGAGATTTTTAAATCCCCACCATATTCCTAACAGATAGAACAGTGGCATGATTGACCAAACTTTTTTTTTTCCCTTCTTCTTTTTTAAAGTACACATATGATGATGCATCATAGTTATAAACAGATGGTATTTGGCCTCCTTCCTATTCTCAACATTTGGAATTCCTAAACTATGTGAATTAAACAATAATATTTTATAAACATACAAGGGATTTTGCTCACTGCTTTGTTAACATAGAAATTATACAATGCTGACATTTATTTAAATTTTAAAAAGTAAACAAGAGTGTGTATTGAATTAAAGCAAACTAAAATCAACAGAGAGAAATATGTTCTGTGCGCACATTACCTACAACGGCACGGGCCTTTTTCGGGGAGACATAATGGGATGAAGCACAAATTGTAGCTTAGACAGTCTGATCCTTTGTGCTCCAAAGGCTCATTTAACACCTCGCTGTAAACAACGGATATTTATACCATAATTGGCCAGTTGACCATCAGTTGTTCATTTACTCTTGTAACCTGCTGTTATGGAGTTAAAAGAAGTTCCTTTCTGTTGGCTTTTCTAGGAGTGAAAGTGTGTTTGCAATTTTAGTACCAACTGGATTCAGTCTAACACTTGTACTTAGTATGAGAAACATTTTCATAATACCAAAATTTGGGGGAATAAGAGTATTCCTGCCAGGAAGGGAAGAAGAAAGTATTGGTTCTTAAAAGAAGAATTCTGTTTGCTTGGTTTCCTCTTTCCTTTCTATTTTAACCCCTTTGTAGGCTCCTCTCGAGCTGTGCAAAATTGAGAAGCACTTAGGTTTTAATCACTATTCCCAGGTCTGCAAAGAGGTTCTGTGATGAATAAATAATGAATCCGAGATTTTAATCAGTGTTATGATTTTTGAAAAGGCTAATTATCATTGTTTACAGACATGTCTTTCCAGCGTATTTCCTTGTTTTGCCTCCAAAGCTCCAAGGGTTAAGCCCCTCGCACGCATCCCTCCCATCCCTCCCCAGCGCCGCGCTCCTTGCCCGGGATTTCTTTCGGGGGCTCGGGGGTATTTTTCGTTCGTTTGGTGTTTTTTGGGGTTGTGTTTTTACTGCAGGAACCGCAGGAGAGCCGGGGACGGGCGGCCGGAGGCGCGCAGGGCTGCGGGAAGGCTGCGCAACGCGGGCGGCCGCTCCGCATCCGCGGAAAAAGCCGCGGAGGGGAGGGAGGGAGGGAGGGAGGGAGGGAGAGGGAGCCTTTCCCTTTGCTGTCTCCGTACAGCAATGCTACAGCGGAATCTGATTTTCAAAAGAGTATTTTTATTATGGATAGAGTCGATGAATAAAAAGTGGCGGGCGGCGTTCCCGGGGAAGCCGCGCTCCGCTCCGCCCGCAGCGCCGCGCCGGGATGCGCCGGGATGCGCGGGGAGCACCGCGGGGCTGCCCTGACACGGATCGCCCCCCGGCTCAAGCCCCTCGCGTGATTATTCTTCTTGTCATGGTTTTTATTATTTATGATTTTTTACCATTACAGCCGCCACTGGCCTCGTTTAACCCGGTCTGCCCAACACCTCCGTCCTCTCGGCCACTCGTTGGGATGGGAAAGCCTCTTCCGCGGGTGGGGGGGTATTCGATGCCAAGGTCCCGATTCCCCACATTCCCCTCATCCCTCTTTGCCCGCGGCCCCCGCCGTTCCCCGGGACTCGCGGCCGCGTCCGGAGCCTCCTCCCGCTCCGCGCCCGCTGCTTCCGCGGGGTGGGGGGAACAATTCTCAACCCCTCCAAGCCCTTGATTATCAGTTTCCAGCAACAGCTGCGAATCTTCGCTAAGAATCTAAAGAAATATCAGAAGATTAGGCAGCGATGCTATTTATCGCCCTGTAATTAAAGTTCTATCAGTGTTTCTATTATAAAACCTTATTTTGCAAGGGCTGGAAACTCAAAGGCAAAATTTTCCTGCAAGATGAAGCCTCGCTAAGAAGTATTTCGGTTAAATAAGGTTAGCCTGTTAGAAGGTAAAATCCTCAAGGACTTTCATTAAGGTGCTCATTTATATCTGCAAATACATTGCCAAGCCCCCTAAATCAAGGATACATAAGAGGAATTTATTTTTTTTTTTTCAAAAATCAAGGATTTGTGGAAAGGTTTTAATATAATTCTCTGGGAAATTATTCCCATGAAAACAATTTGTTTGAAAGAAAATGCCCTCTGGTCTTTTCCACACAAACTAGTCTTGGGCTAGTACATGAGAACCCAACTTAAAAGTGCCTATGAGCAGAAAGGGGTTGGTTAATTATTTTCAACTGTCCTTTCTGGAATAAAAAACAGAGTAAACAGCTTGAACAGGGAAAGGTGAATTTAATTTTCAAGGCCCTTTAACTTTTAATAATCTGAGGAACAAGATGGGAGGTACATTCTACCCTCCCAGTTATCCTGATATAAATTCATTCAAGATTTATATTGGTGTAATAGAGAAGCAGAATTTGCTCCGTGATTTCTAATGAACTGCTGGCTCGGTCTTTAAAAACGCAATTAGAAAAATCTAACCACCTAATTCAGAACAGCTTTGAGCTGAGGCAGAGGTCTCAGTGCTGCACACAGGGATGGAAGCTGGTCGGTGCCACGGCTCCTTGCTGTGCCTGCAGCACCGGAGTGGGGCTAGGAATGCTGGAAACGGTTTGCTACAGAATTCCCTAATTGTTTTAGGATTTTCCTTTCTATTATACAGGAAAAGAGAGTTCTCATGTGGAATAAACCTGTGTTTCCTGTGATCTCAAATGCTAAGACAAAAGGGTTGTGGGATTAGGTGCCTGGCCTGTTATGATGCAGGAGGAGCTGTCTGGTCAGGGCGCTGCCTGGTGAGGCTGGCACAGGGTAAGGAAAACCCAGGTCTGACTCTGCACTGAAACTTGTCTCAAAGCCTTGGCGCCGCTGTGTCAATGCAGGTGAAACACCAATAAATGTGAAAGTAAGTCAAGGTTCAATTCTCTTGCTCTGCTCACAGGATTAGGTGTCTGCATTCACTGCTTACTCATGTGTGGAGGAACAACGGGACTGAGATCCCAATTTGTCCCTCTGACCTTCTGCAGTGAGGGGTTGAAATGAAGCAGCACAGGGTGACACTCTCGTTTCCTCTGCTGAAACTGAGAGGCAAAACTCCACTGATTGTTTCAGTCTGCAGCGCTGAACAGAACATTCTCTGGGGAAAACATCGCCTCTGACTACCTGGAAGCCCTGCAAGAATCACCTCTGGCTACCTGGCAGTCCTACATCACTTTCTTGACTGAGAACCTCAAACAGGCCAGGGTGGCCCCTGACACACCCTATGATGTGATAGGACACGGAATCAGAATGGTTTGGGCTGGAAGGGACATTTAAGCTCATCCAGTTCCAATCTGCTGCCATGGGAAGGGACACCTTCCACCAGAGCAGGCTGCTCCAAGCCCTGTCCAATTCAGCCTTGATCGCTTCCAGGGATACTTTCTCCAGAGCAGCTGTGCATCTTCACCAAAAATGTAAAGAAATATCAGGAGATAACACAGCATTGCTATTTATTACCCTGCAATTAAACCCCACACAGAGTTTCTATTATAAAACGTTACTTGCAAGGGTTCATAAGAAGGGGAAAATTTTCCACCAAGACAAAGCCTTGCTCACCAGGCAGAGCTGGGCATGGTTGAAGTATCACTGTCAAGAAGTTCAGCAGGCCAGAGCTCCATCTCACCAAGGAGCTGGATGAGACCTCCCCTGGCTGTGGAGCTGATGAGGGTGTGCCCTGAGGACAGCAGGAGCCTTTGAGTGCAAACCACACAGCTTTGATGTTGAGTCTGCTCACCACAAGCCCGAGTGCAGCATTACAGCATCTCCTCTTTCCCTTTTATTGGTTTGGAGAATGACTCACTGTGATACTCGAAGCATTTTGCTACGACTGCATCATGCCTCAGTTTCCCCAGCAGTAAAGCCAAAAAATATTCCAGTTTGCTGGTGCAAGATGTGATGACATTGGTGAACATCTGTGATACACTCTGGCAGGAGTGCAAGGCAGTCCTGTTCCTTGGGTCTTCCAAGGATGACCATCAGACCTGTGCTCATGGGAAGACCACATCCACTTAACCACAAGCACTGAATGATGCCAAGCTGGGCTTTGGCTGAGCAGAAAGGAGGAGCAACCCGCCTGCAGAGAGATGGTAATTGCAAAATTACAACTCTGCAGTGCTAGGAGAACAACCAAACGCTTCCCATTGGCTCTCCCTGGGTTGTTTTTGAGTATTTCACGGGGTAATTGTAACAAGAATTTAAACATGCTCTCTCTCACACTGAAGAATGACATTTCAACTTCTTGATGGTGTCAAAAGTCACAAATACACTCGTGGGGAGGGGGAGCAGCCTGTACCTTTCACCCCTTTCAGGGAGAGGAGTTGCACTGCCTGATTCAACACCTGTCTGCAAAGACAAGACTTACCAGGCTTCACACCTTACCCAGAGTCCTCTTCCTGCTTCTTCCTGGAGCAGAGTTGAAAATCTTGGAATTGCCTTAAGGTTTTATTATCGCTTGCAAACCAAATTCTACTTCATCAGATAAAGACACAATTGCATTCATTGACTCTGACACAAGGATATGCATGGTGATAAACATACAGATAGATGTACACACTTATACATGAATGAGATATGCTAATTAAAAATTGCAGTGGGCACTTTATTAAAAATTTATTGTACAATCTACATCTTCAAAACATTTTACATCAACAAATATTGCAGCGGCTTGACTGCTGGAATCATAAGTGATTTATCTTTAAAAGACTGTATTTGCAACTGGATGCAAAGATTCTTGATGAACTGCCATTACATTTAAACCACTGGTTTTTATTGGAAGTATTTTGATTGTTATCTGTTTGTTCTCCATCCTTGAGAGAAATAAAACAAGTGTCTCGGCTTTCATTTTATCGGATAGATGGCACCATGTAGCATATTTCCCATGCTAGTTTGAATTACAGCTGTTTATCTTTCAGCTTTCTTTAAGATTAATTAAATGCAAATGTAACTCCACGAATCATGGGATTACCTGCCAGACCCCTTATTAATACCTTCACTTAAAAACCCCTTTGCCAGAGAGTCATTAATTTGCAATAAAAAAAAAAAAAGAAAAAAAAAAGAGAGAGAGAGAGAGAGAGAGAGAGAGAGAGAGAGAAGTACTCAAGCAGCCCTTTGCCTCCCAACAACCCGGAGATGGCTGCCCAATTAGTCCAGCAGCATTCGGATCCTCCTTTCAGGCCCTGTGGCCCTTTGAGGACACAATAAGGCTCCAATGATAACCTGGCAACCTAGGTAGAAACTCAGCCAAGTGTGAGCGTTTGAAGCTGCAGCTTGGCTGCCATCGTGTCGGCGAAAAGAAAGAATTCAGGCACCATGTCATCCAGTACAAAGGATAAAAACAGATTCAACCGGAAATTCAATGTGGCACCACATATGGGATACATGAGTGCGGTTACACAACAGGCCACATATTTTTTTTGAACAGTCTCCTGCATGTGATGCCGAGGACATGTGTAACCATCATAACGTCTCTAAGAATCTGTATTTAATTTGAGCTGGGGTGGTGGCAGGGATTGGAGATCTGAAGCCGCCACAGGTTTGTGGCAGATGGCTCTGTGTCAGCTATGACAAGCAGCCAGGCTCGGCTTCCTCTGCAGATTTTCTTTTCTCTCTGATCAGGTAAATATGGGCACACTCTGGAAACTTCCACAATTCTGCCTGAGGCTGCAAGTTTGTGACTTAGCCCCATCTGTCACAAATCTTCCCTCGGTTCTGCTGCGAGCAGAGACCTGAATTTACTGCCGAGCGCTGCCCAAGAAAACCCGGCCGTCTCGCCCTGCGAGGAAGCACAAGAGAAAAGCACAGGGAGCCGGGTTAGAGCCTGGGACACAAAAGGCAGGAAGGATTTCAGGAGGGCTGGAAGCCAGTTGGTCAAAGAACACTTCTGTGGTGTTATTTAAAAATGGGGTGAATTCAATGGGGTTTTTTTTTTGAGACAGGTAAGCCGGTCATCATGCCCAGGTTATTTGCTCCCTCTGCTTTACTGGTGGTCTCAGTGGACATGTCAAGGGCTGAACACCCTCAGGGATCAAAGTGCCCCTCTCACCCTCAGACAT
>VZSR01003282.1:3451566-3461048 GCA_013398615.1 Brachypodius melanocephalos | reverse complement strand
TTTTCCACACAAAACCTGAGATATGGCAGGAAAGACCGGAATGATCTACAGAGCTAATTTGTATTGGGTCAGATCTACTCTGTGATCCAGCTCCTTCAGTCTGCAAGTGAGTAAGGGCAAAGAATCAAAGTGGAAAACAGTTTGTAGCAATTATTTTTGGAGTATTTTCAAAATTTTCAGTTTTCAAATTCCAAGCACCTTTGCAAACCACCATCAAAAGAGACCTTTGCTTTACATGAGTTGGATGGACTGTGAGGCCCAGGGTAGAGCTGCTTAATACACCCCAGCAGATTAATTTGGTCAGTATTTCCTTGACCAAACTGGTCTGTTCTACGGTTTCTTATATTGGCCTTTTAAAATTCACCTCATCCTTGCTGTTTTTAAACAAAACCCAGTAAATTTTGGATGAAAAATCTATGCAGTATCTTGCATAGGATGGCTCAGAACACACAGACTGACTGTAACAGTGGGAAAATAGTTTCATGCTTTTTTTCTCAGGGTAATTTGTACTGGGGAAAAAAAAGTTTTCATGCTTTTTGCAACTTTTCTTCCTATTTCCTTTGACCCATTTCTCCATCTATTGTTTTGAAGTGGCTGTGGCTCATCTGCCAGTTTTCATTTGCTTTCTAAAACTCCCCTGGAAGCTATCTAATGCTGTCAGAATGAAAAGTTCCAAGTCCTGGTGTTTATGCTGAAAGTTGCACCCACAACCACTTTAGTCCTACTCTGCAAGTGCAGCCAACTGGTAAGAGCTACAGACCAACATTTGGGGACATGGTGATCATGGAAATGTTGGATTAATGGTTGGACTCAACGATCTTAAGGGTCTTTCCCAGCCTAAATATTTCTATGATTCTGTGATCCTCAGAGAGCTGGAGTCTCCTGGATATTTACCTCAGACAGCCAAGAGTGAGACAAGCCCAGAGAGAAGTTCAGGTGCAGGCCACTTACACACATATATATATGCACATACATCCATTTATCTGTGGCTGGATCCCAAAATCAGGCAACTCCAACTCCCTTCCTGCCAGCTCATTCCTTCCACAGTGAGGATCCATGTTAGCCAGGCTAACCTCCCTCTACCACATTTACTTGAAGACCTAAGGTTCACCCAAAATGCTCAAACTGTGTTCCACAGCCCAGCACACCTTCCCACCTTCCACAAACTAGAGAAGGGTTTCACTGTATCAGCCATACACAGGGAATGGAAAGTGTCAACCTGGATGTGATCCTGAGCAACTTAATCCAAGTTTGAAGTCAGATCCTGCTTTGAAACTGGCCCTGCTTTGAGCAGAGGCTGGGCTGAAGCAGAGGTGACCTCCAGAGGCACCTTCCTTAACTAGTCTGTGGTTCTGTGCTCCAAATAAGTAATGGAAGTTTTCTTTCACATTAAAAAATCCTTACGTTTTACATATTTTCCATAGGATCACATGCCTAAGCACTGGAACAGAGATGGGAGAGCATGGACACAGAGCTCTGCACTCCAGAGTTCCTGTAACCTTCCCCCACAGACTCTGAGGAGCAGATCTAAACCACCTCTGAAACCATTTTAAATCATGTTCACTGGAAACTGAGCAGCTCAAGAGGCAAATACAAGTTTCTCATTTGTGTTTCTAACCTTCTTCTGACCTGCACCTAATGCTAGCCAGGTAAAAGCAGAAATTCAATACAATTCCCTCTTTTTTAACTCTGCTAACATGCTCTGCTAATGAACAGAAAGCCAGCAGGATGGAAGGAAATACTTGCACTATTTGCATACCCTATAAAGCTCTGAATTAACTTTATCAGCCCGGGACAAAAGATGTGGAGAACACTGTAAGCAAACATCTGCTCAATATACATTCACCATTAAAAAGTAAACAGTAGGATTGGCTCCATAAGGAACAGGTTGGGAATTATCAGACTACTACACATCACATGAGCTGATGGCACAGCCCAGAATTCTCTAAAGAAATGATCACACCAGCACAAAAACAGCTCTCAAGCATCAGAAAGGCTTGAATGATGAGAGATTAGAATATAAACATGGAATAACATTCACAAGAAGAGGCTGAAAAGACTGGGATACTGTAAATGTTTGACAAATGTTTATAAAATAATGGATGGTGCATTATAAAATAATGATTGTGAATCCATCAGTAAAGATGGATGGGGAGCTCCTGCTTCCAGGCAACCAACTCCAGAACAAGAAGACACTCAGCACAACTGAAGGTGGGGAAAACCTGAGCTAATTAAGGAAATTATTTAAACACCATCATAAACACATTGCAGAATCATGGAATGGTTTGGCTTGGAAGGGACCTTAAAGACCTGCCATGGGCAGGGACACCTTCCACTAGACCAGGTTGCTCAGGGAAAAATTAATTTCTCATGGAGTTTTGCTAGGGATTGGGTAAGGATAAAGGCAGAGGCATCATCCCTGGCTCTCACATGGCCTGTACAGGAACTGTGAACAACAGGGCTGAGTGGCTGATGGGACATCTGGCATCAGGGTCCCCTGCATCCTCACATGCCCAATGTCCTGTATCTTACACTGAGAATGCCTCCTGCTGCTTCCCTAGCTTTGGCTAAATATGAAAGCTGGACCACGAGCAGTTTTCCCTTCTACACGTTTCCCTGAAACACCCAAGACACTGCTTTATCTCAAATCAGAGAAAAAAGAAAAAGAAAGAAAAAGAAAAAAAAAAAAAAAAAAGGAAGTTTTGTTAGAACTGCCCTGTACAGCCAAATCCTGAGACTGGAAACAATTCAGATGTCTACGGTCTAACTGGGATCTTAATTTGATTTTACAGCAGTTTAATCCCTTTGAATTCAGCAGACTTCCTTCTACAGTGGTGTCAGAAAGAAAAAAAAAAATCATGCCATGTGTCTTTTCATAGGCAGGTGAGCTTCTGTAGTGTGATGGAAATGAGAAGATGAATGTCAGAAAGTGGGCCAAATTCTTTTCTCCGTTAAACAAGCATGAGTGAGAGTAGGCTTTTTCTGCAGGAACTGAAGCTGACAGCATGTCAACCAGCACTCATTCAGCTGGGAGGGCTGGGAGAGATTATTTAAAGTTGTCAGCTCCTTCCATGCCTGGCTTTTGGCAACTCTTCTTGTCCCTTTCCACTGTATACTCTTTATACATGCTGTTTTAAATTAAGAAACTCATGTGAGGAAACTGAAAGGTAAACTTTAAGAAAATAATGCAGAAACAACTGCTTTACCCTATTTCATTTTATTTATTGTATTTTAACTTTAAATCTACTAGATAAGGCACTAACAGGTCCTGTGGTGTGCCCTGACCAATGCCCTGTTGTTGTTACTTTGCTTCATTCCAGTGCTTACTTTGGCAATCAAAACCACCCAGAACTAGAGTTTGACTCCATGAAACTGGAACAGAACAAATAATTGATAACAAATGAGATTTGCTTCCCTCTCATCTCAATCTTCTGCTAATAACTGGCAGAAGGCAAGGCTGAAACGCAGATGAGCCAGCCCTGAGTGCTGTGTGAATACTCAGGGTGAGCAATACATCATCTGGAAAGGTTTTCCAAGGTGCTTACATTATGGACATTTTTAAAAAGTCTGCCAGCATGAATCTGCTCCGTGGAATTAAGCTACTACAGTTTAATGCCTTGGTCTGTGCATTTTCACAGGGATGTTCCCTATGTCCAGTTCCTACGCCCACTGCCCTGCTGCCATTTATCTCCTTTCTGCCACTAATTTTGTCAGCACAAGCACTGAGGACATCTGAAGGAATAAACTGCCTGTTTAATTAGCCACTGTGTAATTATTATAGATATCCTGAGTAATAAAATCCCAACAATATGTAAAAGGATAAGCCAAGGTGATTACCTCCCCAACTTGTGGAGCAGAATCCCCAACCAGAAGAGAAAAGCACTATTTGCTTTAAAAGCATTTCTATTTCCAAAATTTCACAGATACTTGATAAATCTGAAAGATAAGGAGCTGGTTAGCATTGACTCTTGTGCTGGGATCCCTTTTCTAGTCCACTAAAGCAGAGATGATATTACAGTGATGTGAAAAAAAGTGAAAACACAGTGCAAGTGCTGCGTAGCCTTCAGGATTTCACTCTGTTCAGCTCCCTTACAAAGCAGCACCACTCCAGCTGTAATGACCTTAAACAGCACAGCTCTAAGCTAGCACTTTCCAGCGGGTTTTGTGGATGGTCCACTGTGAAGGAAGACTAAGGTGTACGTGGGCGTAGGCACAAAAGGACAACTCTAACAGCATTTTCTGAGCTGATCCAAAGCCTATTAAAGATAACAGGGATATTTCCTCTGGTGCTCACAGGTGCTGATTAGGCTCTGCTTTCCTCATTTTAAAACAATCCCCCACTCTGCTCCACTGCTACCTGTTGCAGAGGTTCAGCTCTGATGCTCAGAAGTTCTGCAAACTCCATGCACGAGGGGCAGGAGAAACAGCTTCTGCCTACTAATCATCCCAAAGAATTCTCAAAAAAACAGAAAAAAATCCTTCAAGCAAATCAGCCTACAGGGCTTGCACACACACATTTTCAACCTGTACTATTTTATATCAGTATTTTTTGCATGCCTTGGCTGTGTTCAGGATCCATGTGGGAGAAGATCCATGTGAACGCAACCATTAGCTGAGCTTGAAGCGCTGGGAAATGCCAAGGTAAACATGTAAGGACTGCTTTCCCTTTGAAGCCCCCATGTCTAACTCTACAATACTATTGACTCAAGAAGTAATGCTGAACACTGGAAGTGTTCAGTCAGCATTTTAAACTATTATGAGCTACCTTCTGAACCATTGCCAAGTTAATAGACAATGAAAGATAATGAGCTTGAAATTGGGTGTTAAATTGCATTTTTGGTTCTCTCCTTTTTTTTTTTTTTTTCTCTTTTCCTTGAGGTTTAACTGTTTCCTGCAGAAACAACATCATCTTTGATGTATCATTACGTAAATGCCTATTTTTAGGTCACAAAAAAAAAGTCAAGGCGTGGGCTAAGCCCTTGCTGCTCCCGCTAGGTGTGTGCAGGAAGAGGGAGAGATACAGCAAGACCCAACACTTTCTGGTCCCCAGAGGGAGGGAGGGAGGTGGAGGCGTGAGGTTGGGTCTGTTGGCAGCATGAGACTCCAAATTAAGGAGAAGATTACCCGACCTGCTCATTAACAGTGAGGCTGGACGGCCAGAGCCGGGGAACGCTCCAAGAACCGCATTTGTGTCGCACGGGTTCACACGAGGAGCATTTCCATGCACCCCCAAGCCTTTAAGGACTTTCAGCTGAATTCAGGGGTTTTCATGAGCTGAAACACCTCTGTTGTGCAGGGGTGATGTGTATCCAACCTGCCCACGGCAGAGCCAGGACAGTAAAAGTCAAAAACCGCTGTAAATGTAAGAAGCAGTGTACAAAAAAACTGCAGTTATTCTTCCGAAAGCAGCATCGTGTAGTAACGGCCCTTCACTGGGATAATGTAAAATTTAGTGCTTCATCTACATTGAAATTGAAAAAAAAAAAAAAAATAAAAGTGTGACTCCCATCAGTGTAAATACACCACTTAAACCCATGAAAGTCAGCCTAGCGTCGAACACTAGAGCAAAACCTGAATGGAGAGTTTGCCACTGAACGTGGACTTTGTCTACAGAAATAACTGCAGAGAAGGGGACAGGATAAATTCCATGCTCCCAATAAACTTTAATGCTCAACACACCTCATAAAGCAAAGAATTAAAACAATTGTAATTATGAAACTCACTCAAATCATTCCAGAAGCCAAAGAAATCTTACCTGATACCTGTCACCTGCATTTTTTGAAGATTAAATTAGGATAGGAAGGTAGGCTTATCCTCATTAGTATAATTGTAGGATCTTTCTTTATTTTCCTTTTAAACTAATGAGTTGCATTAATCCAGGTTCATTTTTATAAGCCTCTTGGGTCCAAATGTAAAGGACAGTCATTTTAGAAAACAGTAAATTAAAAAAAACATGTAGCATGCATTAAGTGCACGTATTTCATAAGACCTAGGTTAATACAACTGGCATCTAGTTTAATTAATCCTTGTTAGTGTAACGACTAATATCCCTCCCTAGCATGTTTCCTTTAAACATTAGTATGTTAATTAAATGTTGTTTTTTTAAGGTTTTTTTTTTTCCCCTTTGTACTTCAATATGGCATTATATCATCTAAAACTATTCCAAACAACTACCTTATAGAGATGTTTCCTTACAATATCTGGTCTCTTGCAGAAATTCTGAAGCCTTTTAAAAAGCTGTTCAGGTGTAGAATACAGATATTCAGCTGCAGGAAAAACAGATACATTTTTAATGAAACAAAAACCTCAAAGCACACACTCGATATTAGTCACTTTACTAATTAAAAATGCATATTGCTCTGTGCCGCCTCGTGTTTTACATTATTTAAGCATGATTTTATAAGGTTACCTCAGCTCACAAGGATGTTTAATGCTAAATAAGACTGTGTAGTTGTGCTGTTTAGACATCTCCTTTGGGTGATTAAAATACATTATTCTAATGTAACACAATGCATATGTGATACATTTAGTGATGAGATTTTTTCAAAGAACTGGTACTACATTAGTGTGTATCCTGTACTGCAGTTGCATACTATTAACTATTAAATTGTTTAAATAATTTGGTGTGATTTTCAGGCCTGGCTTTTTTTTTTTTTTTTCCTCCTCTTCTGTGTATCAAAAAAAAATAATCTGCAAACCATTGCAGCATCAGTGACCTTTTAACAAAAATCTATCATTATGGGATGTGTATGCTAACAATGAAGAATGCTATTTCAAAACTTGCTTTTGTGATATCTTAAAAGAACAGATGGCAAATATAAACTTCGTCTAATGCATTAAAACACATAAAATTTGCCTTAACACTAACATGTTGGCTTGCCAAATAAACAATTGCTTTCACTCAAGTTTATTCCCAAACTTTGGATTTCAGCAGGAATCACGTTATTATGTTTCAGCAGAAGGAACAGGAAATAAAACGGCTACCTGGGAATATCTCTGGGTACACCAAGGCTTTGGGACACAGCGGGTAACAGCCACAATGCACAGCCTCGATCCTGAGGATTAGAAATCACAAATACACAAAAATAGACATTAGTCAGTCAAAAAACTTATTTCCGTACAAAAGCCTTGAGGTTGCCTGCATGCAGCAAGAGGGAAGCATTTTTTTTTTCCTTCAGCAGCATAATCCTTCTAAATGCCAAAGTTGCTCTTTTTAAAGAAAATTTTATTGATCATATGAATTACATAGAACAGAACAGCGAGCATATGTTTTGTTCGCTGAATAAATCAAAGCGCAGCTCTGCATTTTTTTGTTTTTTAAATACTGTTTAACACATTTTATAATCAGCAGACAGACACATGTAACAACATGGTGAAGTATGGACGGCTTTGCTTAATAATGCTGCTGGGAAACAAGGGGCACATCGGCTGCACCGGGGTGTGCTCGTGGACGCACACACCACCCTCACCTGGCACAGCAGATACTCCCCTCAGACTTCCAGACTCCAAAGGTTACAGCTAAATATAACCCAGGAACAACTTGCAGCATGCTCCAGGCTGGGATATTTCAGCTCGTTCACATGCTTTGGATAATTTCCTTTATTTTTTGGGGCATAAACTGTTGTATTTTTTTAATAACCGCTGACGAAATTCCTTTGCCAAAGCGTGCAAAGCTTTGTACTTGCCTTTTTCCTTTTCTTTTTTTTTTTTTTTTTTTTTTTTCCCAAGGAACATTTTACGTATCTCCCGTAACATCAAACCCAAATATTCCAGAATTGCACCGCCGTGGCGCAAAGTTTTCCAGTAGCAGAGCTGTCCCCCCTTGGAGCTCACGTTTTAACAGCTGAATGGGTTAAAGGCATCCAGGTTTCAGTTTATTTTTTTCACATAATGACCACTGATCTGACACAACGTCCCTTCAGAGATACAACTGTAATTTCTGTTGGCCAGAAATTACACAGTCAAATTCAAAACACTTCTTAAAATATGTTTATTTTATGAGAGGCTTTGAATTTCCTCCAACATGTTGACCATACGAGGGCTTTATTTTTAACTTCAGTTTCCCTCATTCCCTAAAATAAAAAAAAAAAAATCTGAAATCTTGTCAACGTTCACCTTTTCTATTTTCACTGACAACCCAAAGGCTTTTGCTACCTTCATGTGAACGTCAGGTTTGGTACTTTATTACAGGTACCCTGAAAGGACTCTGTTTCCTTTAGATCTACTCAATTTTAAACAGGAAAAAAAAAAGAAAATAAAGAATAACATATTCAGCTTTCATGCTAGAAAACTATGCATATCCACAAACCCCAAAGACACATTTCTCTGCAAATGCTTTTGCTAAGAAATGACTGCTGGTTTTCTTCATAAACTTTTAAAATTTGTAATTTATGTTGTTTTTTTTTTTTAAATAACATATGCACTTCAGATTGCATTTTAAACATTAACAACAATTTCAAAGTGTACGTCGTCTAGCACTATATTTTTTACCAAAGGGAAATGTTTCTGATGTGTGATTTAATTGATGATTTCAGTTCTTAAATATTGTGTCATATGTCAAAGCAAATAGATTTTTAAAGTTTTCTTTAATCTAGGAGAAAAAAAAAAAAAGAGTGAAACTGTGGACATTTCAGTAATAGCTCAGATCACTAAGTTATGTTAAAATATTTGCTTTTTAATCATATCGTCTGCATGGGGAAAAAAAAAAAAAAAAAAAAAGAACAGCTCCCTAAAACAAAACTGCAGGCCAAGATGGGATCTGAGTCATCGTTTGAGTATGAAATTTCCCCTTACGAAAAACCTCTACCAGGATCATGAATTAGTAAAACCAGAATTTAATGCCTCCATGGTTTGCTGGATGAAAGTTAAAAATTTGGAATTCTTTCATTTGCAAATGATCTTATTTGCATACTCCTTTGCTACCCTTCCACACTGAAGTTTAGGTGTATTTTTCTGACCAGTCCCTGCTATGAGTAGTAAGTTTTACTACAAACCTCACACCCTCCAGTTGTCAAGACCTAAAGATCAAATCAAACTGGGCAGAGCTCACACTCACACAGACTTTGGTGTGAGGATGCACAGGGAATCCTTTAATTTCCATTCATTTCTGTCCTTTCCCAGAAAAGTATCATATCATAACAATAATACAATTACTCTTCATTTCAATCCTTAAGCACTACTAGCTAAATAATAAATAAGAGTTCCGATTGATCTATTGTTAAAATGGCTAGTAAATGGTCTTTTTATTCCAATTAACAAATCATCTGCTAAATCTATGAATCTTAATATTCAGGTCTATTCACTTCAATTCATACAATTTATCTGCAAATAGTTGTTGGGCTTTTGATTCTAAATATAATTAGCTGATAATTTTGCTTGGCTGAATTACTTTTCTGGAGGGCCTGCTAAGGCTCTCAGTCGCATTATCTAGCAATAATGAATCTGATAGGTGAAATTTTTTACTGTAATGAGGATGAGACACA
>VZSR01003282.1:3431566-3446566 GCA_013398615.1 Brachypodius melanocephalos | reverse complement strand
TAGACTCTATTTATACACGAGGATGAATGAATTGACAAGACAAGAGGTGCGGCATATAGATTTGATATACTGGCATAAATTTAGGATGATCTACATTATTCATAAGTACTGAAGCCACAAATGAGATATGTAACAACATCCAAAATGAGTGTCAATAGAATCTGTTCCCGCAGCGCACCATCGTATATTCCTATCTGTCACATATTCCTTAGAAATTTCTCCTTCTAAGAAATCTGGTGTGCTCAGTCTGGAAAGCAACGTTGCCTTGGGATCTGTGATAAGGCTTGCCTGGAAGAACAGGCTTTCAGAAAACTGTCTAAAAAGGAAGTGGACAGAAAACACAAAGAATTTGCTGCTACTGAATTATTACCTCTTTTTCCAACCCAGCTGTGTCTCAGTTGGAGACCCAGAAGTTATTTGGATCAGATCAACCTCTTGGTGTCTTAAAAATGGCAAAATCAAAACTAAACCAATTGAAATATCATCAGTCCAGTAGGCAACAGATATGACAGAACTGACAAATAAACTAATCCCCAGTCTATTTTTACAGACTGATGAAGCCAAGGGATGCAAGTCTACACCACACTAGAAAACACATACAAGCTAAAACATTGGATATTTTGACACTTGCTTGTCATTAACGTACATTTTTAAAAGGTTTAATTTATTACAAGAGCACCCAGTACAGGATTTGATTATTCTCTTTACTGCCATAATATCTCAGGCACAAAGCTGTGTGCCTGAATAAAATCTATTTATTTTCCAGACAGGTGAAACTGTTCACTGAGTTGTGGTTCTGCAGAAGCCAAGAAACGGAAGGACTGTCCAAAAGAGTGGTATAAAAATATTAAAGATTAATGGCCACTTTCATGCCAGATACAAACCAGAAGCTCTCCACAGCAGTCCTTAACCTCACATTTGAGAGGGAACTAAGTGTTTTCACCTGCTAAAATCTCAGTCTGGATTTCAGATGAGTGACCTTGACCCAAAAGATTTTGCTTCCTATCTGAACCATCCAATCACCCACACCTATCTCTCTATTTAAATAAATACAGAAGTGTTACTGAACCACAAGTCATAAATAAAGTATTGCTCTGCCAAGTAAAATAAAAAATGCTTGCTTTCTTTAATAATTTTAATTTTACAATGTATCAATATTATTTCGTTTCACAACTAAGAAAATTCTAAGCACATTCTTTAAGATAAAAAAAATACATAAATGAAAACTACTTCTGGAAGTAGCTAGCTGATGGTAACTTTAAAGTAAAGAAATAAAGGAAAGGTACCTGGAATTTCACTGAAAGTCTCTCCGAGGACAGACACATGGAAAGGCAGATCTTGCTCTTTCAGCTTCATCAGGACTTTAAAGAAAGTTTCAGGATCTTTGTCGTGTTCCCTCAAAACAAACAGAATTTATCTCAATTTATTGTTTACATTTGGTTGTGAATTTATGGGAGGTTTTTTATTTATCAGAACACTATTCCTCTAGAATTGTACTTTTGGGGACTAAAATGACTCAAATAATTTCCCTCGTTGCTTCTCCCTCATGGCTGAACATTTTCCTCAACGCAGCACTTGGGGTCAAAACTCAGTGTCATCAGATCCTTCTCTCTCTCTCCCCTGTCCTCAAACAATTCATTTACTCTTCAAACTATCAGCTTTGAAAGTGAGAAGGACTAAGCACCTACCTGAAGGCAAAAAAATGGGTAGGAAAAAAAGGTTCTGGTTTTTTTTCCCTGTCCAAAAAATACACATTTGACCTCCATTACAATTCTTTTTTTTTTTTTTTCCAGGAGAAAAAGGTAAAAAACCCAAACTTCTCCTTATTATTAAACCTACAGGATTTCTCCAAGTGGAATTTGAGGAATCCATTCTGTATTCATTAAAAGCTTCCAATCCATTCAGTACTTTAGGTAAAGAAAGGAATAAACTACCATGAGGCATTTTTTACCTTTAGATTTTTAAGGAGTTAACTGGAAATTAAAACAGAATATAAGAAACTTATTTATAACTTCAGTTGAAGATAATATTAAAGGTTTGTATTGGGTATAACACTCAATGACACGAAATAAAAGTTACATTATCTAAAAAATAAATTGACCTCCCAGTTTTCCAAACTATCTTTACTAGCACAAAATGAAAAGTTCAAAAGGTATCACAAATGCTTTAAAACTCTCAAATTCCTTAAGTTACATTAAAAGTGGAATGAGATAATTTCCTCACTCTAAGGTGAATATTATATCTTGCATTTAATTACTCTGCTTTAAATTATTGTATTTCAACAGATGTGCACCATATGCCTTTAAAATATTTTGGATTTATTTATTGTTTAGTAAATTTTAACCATTTTCCTTTCTGTATTAAGGGAAAAGTCTATATCTCAGCTGTCCTGGTGTCTGTCTTCACAGAGTAATTTTGCAGAATGAAATCTGTAGGTCTCTCACACTATTATATGAAAGATTAATAATTATATCATTCAGGAAATCTGATGCCAAATGACATCTGCAGCTCTACACGTGTTAATTTCTCATTCAGTCAATATTTTTGGTTTAGGGAATTACAATAAATTAATCTTATAATTAATGTGACTTCCCTAGGCTGAGAAACCTCCAGGAATTGTGGAATTTTCAGAATTAGACACATTTTCTTAAAATAAAGCCAGACAATAATAGCTTTAAGAAGTCCTTCAGCCCTCCAATTTGTTTTGTTCCCAATAATAAGGAGGAATGCAACAGCACAAGCCTCGTAATTTGTTTCACATCTGTGAAGCAGAAGTCTCCACAGCAATTCCAGTCATCCAAGCGGATGCAAGCACTAGTTTGGAGGGTGGATTTCTCCCAGTTGCAAAGATCCCAGATCTCTGACTATTAGTTTGCTGCATCTTCACGCTCACAAGAGCCACCTGTTTCTGGTAGGTAACTTCTGTGCAGAAACTTCTGCCAGTACTGAGCTCCTTCCAAATGCCCAGCTCGAGGAGCCAATACAGGATCGCATGGATTCGGATTTGGCTGGAAGAGAACATTCCCATTACAAATGCCTGCAAGGAAAACCTCTGCGTTGCTGGGAGTTGGTGCAATTCATGTCAGAATTTCCCCTGACCTCAGTTTCCCCTGGACAGGCTGCTGTGGGTGCTTTGTGAGTGATGCCACGAGCCCACCCTGGCTCAGCCCATCCCGGCGGACCGGCGCGTCCCCGCGCACGGAGCCGGCAGACTCGACAGCCACGACGCTGACGGGGATCCTTCCAAGCTCTTCACAGCCCTGCTATCAGCTTCTCAGTCACAAAAAGTCCTTCCAGCAAAGGATATGCTTTCCCTCTCGCTTTCCAGAAGAGACCAGGGGTCCCAGAGGCAGCCAAAAGTGGAGGATGCTGTTGGAGCCACATTGTCAAGGAGCTGGCAGGAGAACACGGAGCCTTACAGCTCGGAGAAGCCACATAAGCTGCACATATTTAGGAAAACTGATAGGAATTGGAAGTTGCAGCTTTGTTTAATAGGTGGGAAGAACAGAAGGAAAATTTGGCACCCAGAAGGAATGCTGAAAGGGGAAACGTTTCCTCTGCACTGGAGCCTCTCTTGTGGGTTTTCTGCTGTAGGTGAACCTCCTTCCATCCCCTCCGTATAAAATGTTTCCCTTTTAGGTGACACTCCCAGATTTTAATGACACAATTTGTGAATCTTGTAGCTTTTCTATTTGGAGGCTCATCTTAAGTGATTTTATCAGTTCCTGTGACTTCTCTACACCACAAGCATTTTATTTTCAGTCAAGACCACCAGAAACCTCCTGTCCCATGCACCTACAGCCTACAGTGTGTTATTATTCTTGCAGGATACTGAAGGTATCAGCTGCTCCTGGTAGAAACAAATAAATAGTACAAGACCACCTCTTTGCAGCATCAAAAAGGAGAGAGCTCTGTTTCTTGGCTGACATGGAGAAAATCATATACAATCCAGTCTGCCTTACTCAGCAACAACTGCTAAACACACCAGATTGCCATAGCAGTGATCGTGGAAAAAGATGAACACAATATGGAATGTCTGTTCTGTAAAGATCTGCTCAAAATGATGTGCACTTTTGGCTGCATCTGTTGCATTTTTGAGCTTTATTAAACAGTATTAATTATATATACTCCATTTCCTGAAGAAGAACTGCAAAACAGTAAAAAAGCCTGATATTAAAATGCAAACTTTTCTTTTAAGATATTATGTTTGAGGAAAAATCAAGCTAATGTGACTCCAGGGTCTGGCTTTGTTGTTTAGTTGAGGTATTTGAAATGCTTTTGTATTTACACTTGATTTGATATGCATCTAGCAAAGGAAAAATAGGAACTGGGCATGGTATGAAGATGCTCTAAATTTCACCCTAAGAACATGAAAACATCAGAATGACCAAACTACAGCTGTAATGCCACAAAACAGGCACAGACACCACACCTACTCTCAGATTTGAGAGCCCTGCCTTGGAGACATTCAATCTCCATATTCAAATACTACACAGCTCTCATTTTTATCCAGGATTTTTTATTACTGACTCTAACCCACACATTAAGAGAGACATCTGAAGTCTCTCTCAGGAACTGGCTGAGGTTTAGTGATGTGGGTAGGGGGATGTGGCCCAGGGTTCATCCTGGTTTAGCAACTTCCCTTTGTAATCTGATATAAAACTTTGAGAAGTGTCCTTGAACAGGGAATGGGAGTGTGGTGGGAGCAGCAGCACCACTACTGAGCCTCCATTATTATCTCTGCCTTAGATTTTCTGCTCATAAAATGGGTGTGACAGTATTATTTTTTCACCACAGAAGGATGCTGTCAGGATTAATTGATGACTTGACATCCCTCTTTTCAGCCTAAAGTGATTTTAGAAAGCAACCTTGTAGCACTCCTCTATACAATCAATGGCAACATTCTCCAAAACACCCTTCTGCTCTTCAGGGATTTTGGGAATTCAGCCTGAGCCCTTGAGTCTTACCCATTGCTGGGACTGGAAGCAGAGTACATGGAGACCACCTAAACTGGAGTTATTCTCACCCACATCCCTGACCAGTGATGAGAAACATATTAAAAAAAAAAAAAAAAAAGGCAAAAAAAGAGAGCAGAATTTGGCCCTTTACATTATTCAATGAATATTCATCTCTTGAATTTGGGTGAAATTCAGTAAGAAACCCATATGGTCTTCTTTGACTTTAGTTTAACTTTTTAAGTATATGTAAACTTATCCTACGTGGTGATAATGACAGTTATTTAGGATTTGGAGGAAGGCACATCTAGCAATGCAATTAGAAAGTGGAAGAGTTGTGGAAAAGCAGAAGGACTTGCTCAAAGGGGGAAAATAAATGCAGTCTATTAAAAAATATATATTAAAAGATGGGGTTAATGCATTTATCAGTTAAAAAAAGAGCAAAACCTGGGAAGAAGTCTTAATATTTGAGAAAGTACTCCATAGATGCCACGTAATGGTTGTGAAAGCCACAGCCCTGTGGTGACACCTCTGTGAATGACAGAATCATTTGAGCTGGAATTTGAAGACCATTGAGTCCCACCATTAAGGTAACTCACATCCTGAAAGGGTCACAATTAAACCCAGCTAAAAGCAACCTTAATCTTAGGACATTCAGCATGGGAGGTTTTCAGTGGGAGAGAATCCCAAATTGTGCAGGCAAGGCATGTAGTAATATTTCCCTTTGTGCCTTAAATCCAAGGAGTTCATACTTGGATATGTATGAACTGCAGCTGCAGCTCCTTCTGCCGCCTCATTCCCCAAAATCACCTTCATGTCAGACGGGCAAAGGTGGGAAATGGCACAAAATCCTCAGAAGTTGAAGCAGTACTTTAATTTTATATTTTTCTAATTTTTTTTAGGACGTATAGCAAGAGGTAAAAGATGGGTTTCTGCCTGCCTGAAATGATTGCTAGAAAATAGCTGTTAAAACAGACCAGTGAAGAATCACTCATTATTGATGAAGCTGGGCAGCAGTCGTGGAGATCAAGGACTGGAGCCAAGAGACATCCTGGGAGAAAAGAAGGGGACAGGGGACATCAGCCAGGAAAAGGCACAGCTGAAGCAGAGCACAGGGAATGTGTGAGAGGCTGGGCAAGGCCATGAGCACAGAATCAATAATTAAAAATAAAGGAAATGAGGTTTCCAAGACACAGACCTTGACGTGGATGACACTGATCCTTTTGTTCTGGGAAAGTGAAGGAACGAGGAGCAAGCCTGGCATCAAACAAGGCAGAGGTACCGGGCAGAGCAATTCAAAGAGTAAGAAAAACACAAGAAGAGAAAAAAAACTATACATATAAAAATATATTCTGGTGAAAACTAAAATCAGTATGGCATATCCAAACACAAGGAGGAAAAGAATAAATACAGGGTAAATAGAAGACCTACACACACCCTACAGAACTAAAACCAAGGCTCCACTTCATCCAAACCTAATCTAAAGAATGGTATCAGGGATTTTTTTTCCCCTCCATTATAGTATGCACTGTATTACACTTTGATTTTTCACATTAAATCCTGAGCTCAGAAAAATTTGAATACAGGTTTATTATAATCAAATAATGTCAGAAAGTAGAAGTGTGGCCACAAAAGCTAAACTTGGCCTTCAAAACACAGAACTGCAGAATTCTGGTCTTTTCCTGACTCTGATTTCCCACAAGACAGCTCTGCCCAGGTTCCCCCATCTGCAAGACATGGTCTTAGAGGGGCTTTCATTTACAGAAATATGGTCAGAGTCACAGTCAGTAAATACTTTAGGAGAATAATATTCTTCTCAAAAAAGAGGACTCATGTTACAAGCCTATTCAATGCATGAAATGTAATACATTCCAGCAATTATTTTCACAGAGGACAGAAGACTTTCCTAAATCAAATGACTTTAATATTCATTTTCTATGTTAAGATTACGAGATGAAAAATCAAGGGGACAAAAAAAAATTAAAATTCCAATACCAAATTCTGGTAACAATGCTCATGATAACTGCAAAAAAAAAAGGAAATGTTACTGCCAGGAAAGCGCAATTAGAAAATAAACAGGGAAAGAAGAAATAACTATGAAAATACAAACACGAAGAAAAAGTGAATTGCTTTCCATTTATTCAATTTCTCACAGTATTTTTCCATCTTTTTACATTTCCAAGATGAGGTTGAGGTAGACTGTAAATATGTAGTTAAGTCCAGTGAGTTTTCTTTTTCAGCTGATCTGCTCTACAAAATGTCTTTGCTGTAATTGTGCCTCTAAACATTGTCTGGCATCATCAGCATCAAAAGTTACCACAATATTTAATACCCCCTCAGTTCACAGAAAATGGAGTCAAGTAGAAGAAAATGTTTCTGCGTGAGAAAGGACCCTACAGAATAAATTTCAGCTGGCAATTTGTAGGTCCTACAAGCAAAAAAGGGTCCTGATCCTTGCTTGTGCTTTCAGAACACCTCTGCAAGCCAAGGAATTAAAAAATGGCACTGGAGAGGCAAAAAGCAGCCAAACAGTACTGGCAAATACAGTGTTTTATTTTCTATTAGAGTCCATGACGTATTTACAGTGAGGAATGTGTATTTTACCCTCTGATTTGTTCAAATTGCTGGCCTGAGAAAAATGGGTGGCATTTTGCTTTACGCTGGAAAAGCATTTTCTCCTATCTCCTGTTATCTACAAGAGATTCATAAAAAGAGAAACAAGAAAACCTTGGGAGTTTATTGTTTAGATTCCTCTTCTCCCCTCACAACTCATGAAGAAAAAACTCAAAATAAAATATTGCACATCCCTTAACCAAAGAAACCTCAAGATCAGCATCAGTCATGGGGCCTCCTGCTTATTTCCTAAAGGGAGATTAAGCTTTAAAGACAAAGACCACCATTTGGTCTCAGTTACCTTGGTGTAAAAATCAATGCACTTTCATTCCAGTGCCTTTCATTTCTTTTACTCCAGCTTGGTCAGTCTGGCTGCTCCCAAGTAGAGGATTCAGATTTAAAAAAACACCAAAACCACTTTAATTCAATTTGCAACAAAACCCTGCAAGTGCTATGGACTACCCCAAAGAGTTTACTTTAAAAATATATATATATAAAATTAACTTCCTTCAGTATTCCAAAGGTAACATAATAAAAAGGTTTTCCTGTTGTTGGGAGTTCATAAAATATCTGAGTGACCCTGATAGCCCTGATAACCATACACAACATATCCTACTGCAATTCAACTATAAAATACTGTAAAAAAGTCATGTCATGGCAATCAAAAGACGGTCATGAATATGTTAAGTGGGTAACAGTTTACTAAGGTAGTTCCTTGAAAGAACAGAAGATGTTCATAAATATAAATTTATACATAAATTACTACATAAAAACTACATTACTGCAGATTTTCCTGGGAATGGTGATCCCACCATTCAAGATTCTGTGTCTCATCTATGATTTCCATGATGGATTCACACAACCAAGCTACAACTACTTAAAACTGCACCAGATGCCCTGCTTGGGTCAAAAAGTACATCCTGCTCTTTACTGAGTAATACCCTGAGAGGAATTAGCTCAGGTACCAGAGATAACTCATCCTTTTGTGGTCTCCAAGGAAGAAGCTTCCAACCAGGAACTTTCTTGGCACCAAGGCTTGAAACTCATTATTCAACAAGATTAAAGTAACTCCAAATCTCACTGCTTTCAGAATGAGGAATCAACTCAGTGCATTGAGTCAGGTTTGCACAAACACAGTGAGAAAAAACAAACCAGCGATTAGAGGACACAGGGAAAGGGAAAAAAAGCATGAAAATATGGAAAAAAGGAGAGCAGGGAGGAGAGGAAGGCAAAGAGAACAGACTTGAATAGTTGCAGTGTGGTAAGAAGAGGAAACTAATTAAAAACATCTTTGATGGAAGAAACAACCCTTCTATTACTGGTGAAATAAGGAGGAATTTTAGATCTCTTGCTTATGAAATATTTGATTTTTATCTCTTGAAGGTTATTCCCATACTTTGGTCCAGGGTGCTGTGACTTACAAAGGGGGCTGGTGGCACCATCTGCTAAATTTGCTGGGGACTTTGCAAAACCTCTTCTGTCCTTGCCCATGATGCTTCCCAAAACTGAGACTTACTGTGGACTATAATCTTCTAGAAAAATCCTGTCCAGAAGTTTTCCAGAACATATGAAAAACAAGATGAAAAAAAAAGCACAAATGCAACATTACCTAGTAAAACTGTGAACTGCATCCTGGATATGTTGTAGAAGGTTCCTTGCAGAGACAGAGAGTGAAGTGATGGAGACAGACAAAGGCTGAGGAACTAGAGAAGAGGGAGATGCAGATTTGCTGCACAAGACTATGTGTGAGGAGATGACTAGGGAACTGAACCTGGCAAAGACAGAAGGATGAGGTTTGAAAGGCCAAAACCAAATTAGGTGAATGGAGTAGAATAGGATTGCTTTGAGAGGCATAGGTGGAAAAGCCTTGAGAGGATTCCTGAGTCCCACCTGTTCACATGTGCTTCTGCTCAAAGACTGGGGTTTCACAGCTATATAGGAGAAAAACAAATCCCCCATAAAATTAATTTCCCATTCTGGGAAAAGGGAAAACCAATTTTACTGGAGCTGTTAGGGCAATCTGTGATGCATCTGTTCCAAGCCTAAATATTCTTCAACCATCCTGGTGATGCAGTTGTAGTCTTACATTAACCCAAAATCAGCACTTCAACCAAGTGTTTACTGTGACAGGCTCTGGAGGATGGCACTGAAGTGGCTGCCTTGTGAGCATCTGGATAGCATAGAGGAAATCACAGCATCACAGAATCATGGAATGGGTTGGGTGGGAAGGATTTTAAAGCTCATCTCATGCCAACATCCCTGCCATGGGCGGGGACACCTTCCACAAGACCATGTTGCTCCAAACCCAATCCAAACTGGCCTTGAAGGAAAGCTTCTCTTTGTGATATTTCAGGCAGAATCTTGATATTATTCAGCCCTTTTATTATATTTAAGAAAATAGGTGCATCAGAGTGTAAAACCATCCCATGCAGATGAAAAATACTCATGGGGCTTTAATCTTGCTTTTGTTACAGAGCTCTTCCCAGTGCTCTCCCCACCTGATACAATGGTTCACTATGTGCAGCCCAGGTAAGTTGCTGTTTCAACCTTGACTTCATAGGAATGGAAAAAGATTTTACACCAAATTGGTCTAAATACAATAAATAGCAGAATTGGGCCACAGAGCTTAAATACAGAAAAGAGAGTGCTTAGTAGAAGTGAAAGAACGAAATGTATTTGGGGAAGCAGTGAGTAAAAAAATAAGTTTCATTTTAATATGATTCTTTTTCAGCCAATTAAGTTCTCCAGTATCAGAATGAAGCCTGCTAAAAGTTAGTAAATAAAGGCTTTCAGGAGAGCTTTATTAAATCACTTATGACTTATCAAGTTAAAACTCCCACTCAGATATCTTAATAAAACTTTCAGAGAATATATTTAATTTTCCTGGAAATCAGAAGCCAATTACTAAGTACAGGAGTTACTGTGGGCTACACCACTGATCAGCTTCCTGTAAATAGAATATTTGCCAACAACTTGAATTAGTTCTCTAAAGTTTCAGTTTCTGAAGGTCAAATAACTATGTAACTGCTTAATAAAGAAGCAAAGAAGTACCTCTAAATATCTCCAAGCTCTGATGGGCTTATATTCTGCTCCTTAGGTGAGGTATTAGCAAAGCTTATTTATTTTCATTTCCAAGGCTTTTATTTGCTCATTCCCTTGTGGTAAAGCTGATTTCCATGATGATTCCCTTCTTAATTTTAATACCCTTTTTACTCATCATATAGACATAAGAATTTTCCATAAAATAATGAAACCCTTCCAAAGGAAATGAAGACAACTAGGAGAGGAAAGTAAACTACAGCTTACTTATTTTTTTTTCCTTTCCTTTCCCAATTAATTGATCCACTGTCATATGCATATATGAAAGATTTTTTTTTTAATGAAAGGAAAATAAGGTTAATTAACATAAAACCCCTCACTCCTTGAGATGTTGAATTTTGTATTTTATCCATGCTGCCTTAAGTGCCTTGATTTCCCAGTAATGACCTAGTTCTCCTAATGAGTAACATTAACCCCTGGCTGTAGCTGTCCAGGACTTAATTGTCAACTGGAGCTGAAATAGGAGAGTTTGCCGATCAGCAGGTATGTGGTATATTAACTCATGTCATTTCAGACCCTAATAAATAAATCTGTTGCTAAGGCAACAGGAACATCAGCTGTATCACTTTTTTCTTCCCCCCTTCCTTTTTAAAGGAAACTGCCTTTCACACTGAGCTTTTAAAAAAAGGAAATTAACTACATGTAACCGTAATTAGAAGAAACATCGTTTCTCATCTCAGAAACATATCTACATTAATGAAAAAAGACATTCAAAAAGAGGGCTGCTTTCTACTGTGACCAGGGTAACTGAAATCATTTCCCTCGACTGAGAGAATGTGATTTGAAGGATACATTTGAGTGGGAAGAGATCACAAAATATCTCAGCTCTTTGTATTTCTGAGATAGGTCCCCTCTCCTTTCGTACACTGCTGATGCCAACAGAGCGAATGTTGCTTCAACAATTAATAAGGAGCCCAGGCAATTGAAACCAGGGAAGAAAAAACACCACTCAAACCCAAACACCTCCACTGTCCTCTGTGGATCTTTCTGTAAGACTGGCAAACATGCAATTTTTTGGAAAGCTAAAAGGTCAGAGAATCCCAGAATCATTTAGGTCTGAAAAGCCCTCAAAAGTCATTGAGTCCAAGTGTTCACCACTAACCCCTGTCCCCAAGGGCTACAGCCACATGCATTTTAAATCCCTCCAGGGACAGGGATTCCACCACTGCCCTGGGCAGCCTCTGCCAGAGCCTGACAGCCCTTTGGGTGAGGATTTTTTTTCATAATATCCAAGCTAATCCTCCCTGGCACAACTTGAGGCTGTTTCCTCTTGTGGTGTCTCGGTGCCTCACAGGTGAATATCACAGCCCTCACTTAATTCCTGCCATTCTATCTCAGCACGAAGTGTTTGTCTTAAAATTTTCAAAACTGTTGTTTTTTTCTTCAGTTTGTGACTACAAGATGGTATTTCTGAGTCTCTAGTTACCTACATCTCAACCAGAGAGCAGTAGGAAGGAAACTGAGAGATGCTCACAAGCCCAGTTATTGCTCTTGGAAGACTTACTTGAGGCTCTGCCTATACTATAAACACAACAAACTACTCAAAATTCTGTCTTCTCAGCTGAAGAATGCAAAGGCAATACAGAGCACCTTTTTCTGCCAGTATCAAAATTAGAGATGTTTGCTCCTCTGGACTGTAAACTGCCCATAACCCTTTGAGAAAACATGTTATAAGAAAGAGGGAGAAATTGACGCTGTGATTTCCACTACAGCAGAACTGTCACACCTTCACCACGTGCTGGACTTTTCTACTAGCTCTTAAAAACAGTGATCAAGAAATAACACACCTGGCACTGGAAGGGCTCAGTGCCTCAAATTCCCTTACTGCAGGAAGACATTTTAAGATCAGACATCACTGAATGAACAATCAAAGAATGGGCACTTCCAAGATGTCTTTCCACTCAGGGCTGAACTTCTGAGATTATTTCATTAATTTCCTCATTTTTTATTTGTTTGAGTCACCATCCCTGAAGGGATTTAACAGCCACATGGATCTGGCACTTGGGGACATGGGTTAGTGGTGGGATAGGCAGAGCTGGGGGAATGGCTGGACTCGATAATCCTCAAGAGGGCTGTTCCAACCTAAATCATTCTGTGACTCTAAAAGAGTACTATCTGCTCCCAAACTTAATCAAAACTTGCATGAATGCGAAGTTAGACTGTTTTCACACGTGCAAGAGGGAAAGGTGTCAACTTCTGCATGAATGTCTCCACATCTTCAGGGCAGAGGTTCATCCACCACGTGCCATCAGTGTCACTGCTCTGGTGAGTGCTGCTTTCCTTGGGAATACTGGATAGATTTGCTTAGACACTGCTAAAAAGTTCCCATTCTGAATTCGTTATTTTACATCCTGTGGCTTTTTATCCTATCTGGTACCTTCTAGTTAACACTGTATAAACACTTGTATTTTGAGCCTTTGTCTTCAGTCTGCCTTATTTATTCACATCTACTTGCTCTCTGCATGCTGTTCACAATGCTGAGGATGCCTGTTGAGCCTAATGGCATCTCTGGGTACTCAAATGTGATTTCTAGATGGATTTCTTTCCTGTTTTGCTGTCTTGCCACACCTGCACCTTGATGGAATAAGCTTTAGTCCAAAATATTCAACAGCACGAGGAAAATATGAGTCTCTGTATTCTCAAGTATGTCCATAAGAAATAGTTTTCAAGTGAGAGTTCAAACAGTGACTACACAAATCTTGCATTTGTGCTGCCAAGAGGAAGAAATTACTATTCAATAGGTGGTTTTAATATATATATAAAAATATGTTATATTTATATATTATATTATATTATACTATATTTTCATTATCTATTATAATATATATATAATATATATAAAAATAAATACAAAATACTATTAAAAATCCCTTTCCAACCTCCTCTCCCTCACAGCTTGCAAAGGACTTATGGTCAGTTCACTGATGAAGAGCTGCCTCATCACAGAAGGCACAACACTTACTTCTTGTTCCCATCTGGGACAAGCCCTTTCCAAGCATTTGCTCCTGCGTGCAGGGGACCAGGGGCTCACATTGGGCAGCCACATGTTGGTAGAACACAGCCTGCCCTCCATGCTCTCATTTCTTCATGATACTCTACACAAAAAGCAGATAACTGGACACAGAACTATCTCTGAACACACCAGTTTCCCTTAGACCAGAAATCTTCAGATAATTTTCGCAATCTAGATTTGTTTTTTTGTTTTTTTTTTTTTTTTTTCCCTTCTGAATTTACTCATCATGACTTCCACCACTGTTCCTCCTGTTCCCATATCTCCTGCCCCATATCCTTCCCCATGCTCTTGTCACACACTGGTAGGTTTGACATGAGATAATGGCATTATCTGATCTTCCATGTGAATTGACAGCAGCTATTTGTTTGTATGCATGTGTAAATTCTTGCAGATTCCCCGTGCGATCTTTTATCACACCCGTGCAATTAGGGGAAGAAGAATTGATTTCTGACAACTTTCTCTTATCAAATCTTTAACTGCTTAGATGATACAGAACACACAGGAAAAAAAGACAAACTATAAGGTTTGGGTGAATGAGAAGGAATAATGAATGTATAAATGCTGGTGGGATAGTTTTAGGGGAGAGAAAAGGATTATGACACACTGGGAGCTGTCATCTTCCTAATACACTCATCCTTCACCAAATATCAGAGAATCAGGGAATGGTTTGGGTTGGAAGGGACATCAAAAACCATCTCGTTCCAAGCCCCCTGCCATGAGAGGGGACACCTTCCACTATCCCAGAGTGCTCCAAGCCCCATCCAATCTGGCCTTGGATAATTCCAGGCATGGGGCAGCCACAGCTTCTCTGGGCAACCTCTGCCAGGACCTCCCTACTCTCACAGGGAACAATTTCTCCCCAATATTCCATTCATTCCTGCCCTCTGGCAGTGGGAAGCCATTCCCCCTTGTCCTGTCACTCCATGCCCTTGCCCAGAAAAAAGCCCGCTCCAGCTCTCTTGGAGCCCTGCTGGGTACTGGAAGGACTCTAAAGCCTCCCTGAAGCCTTCTCCTCTTCAGGCTGAACAATCCCAATTCTCTCAGCCTTTTCTCACAGCAGACATGTTCAATCCCCCTAAGCATCCTTATGGTCTCCTCTGGACTTGCTCCAACATGTCCAGTATAGCTGCACATGATGATTTATGGTTGGAATCACTGATCTTAGAAATATTTTCCAACCTTTCCAACCTAAAGTATTCTATGATTCTAAATAGACATTTTATCACACTGCAGTGGAAACCTGTGGGACACCACAAAGTTCTGGTCAAATGTGGGAAGCTTGTCCATCAATCACCAGAATTTTGCTCACTGTTTGCATCA
>VZSR01003282.1:3386566-3426566 GCA_013398615.1 Brachypodius melanocephalos | reverse complement strand
TACATCCATTCACAGGATAAAACCACCGTGGTTTTTCACGGTTGTGAGTAGTGAACACTAAGATGAGGAAACTCAGGCAGGGCTACTCATGACCTTCCTGAGGTGCCACAGACAGCATCAGACACCACTGGCTCTTCCACCTGATGGCCATGCTGCAGAAACCCCTTCCCAACAGCAGGATGCATTTGCACAGCTGCATGGAGGCAACAGAACTCTTCTTTTGCAATACATGAAATTTAACATTTTAAGCAGATCCGGTTTTACTATTTGAATTTAAGTAGTGAAGAATTATGGACCTTCCCCAGGAAACACCTGAGTGAAGCTCCTTCGTTCAACCACAACCCTTCTAAATTAACATGGGTAGGACTCCAAGCATGGCCACCACAGGTTCCTCATTCTGAAGAGCTGCCTGTACCTCAAGTTAATTTATCCACATATCATGTACTCATATGCCTTTCGGTGTGATTATGGTTCTCCCAGATAAGTAAAGACATTTAGGTTTTTCATTTCCTTTTAATTTCCAAATGTTTACAGACTGTAGCTTGTTCATTAAACCATTTACTGAAACCCACACTTGCTCCACTTTATCAACCTCCTCCACAGTTCTTCAGAGTTTTACTCCATAACAGCTCCTTTCTTGGCTGAGAACAAACCACTCCCTTCCCTCTCTGTCAAAACAAATATTCCTGAAAATGAGGATCATTCACCTCATGCTGCACCCACTTGTGCTCTTGATGAATCGTTTCGAGGATTTTCCTTCAAACCCCTAAATCTCCTTTCCCAAGTCAGTACACTGTGTAACTACTCCATGTAATGGTTTGGCTTGCTGTTCCTTGGCATATAATTTTTGTTTTATCTACAATAAGTTGCATTTTCAAGCCACTGTCTAAACCACCTTTGAGATTTGCCTTTCTTCCTACTGCTCACAACCACTTTTTGGAGCTGCTCTGGAGATACAACCAAAAAAAGTTCAGTCACATTAAAAATCCTCATCCAAATCCATTACATATGTTACAAACACGGGTTCTCAAATGAGCCTGAATTAAACCATTCCCATCTCACCACCTTATCCAGCCTCAGATTCTTTGAGTTTAGAAGTACAAATTTGGTATGGCTGAATTCCATACGCAGAGTCCTACAATCAAGGAATGGTTTGGGTTGGAAGGGACCGGAAAAACCATCTTGTTCCAAACCCCTGCCATGCCCAGGGACACCTTCCACTATCCCAGGTTGCTCCGAGCCCTGTCCAACCTGGCCTTGGACACTTCCAGGGATCCAGGGGCAGCCACAGCTTCTCTGAGCACCCTGTGCCAGGGCCTCCCCACCCCCACAGCAAACAATTCCTTCCCAATACCCCATCTAGCCCTGCCATCTGTCCATGTGAAGCCACTCCCTATGTCCTGTCCCTCCATCTCTTATCCAAAGTCCCTCTCCAGCTCTCCTGGAGGCCCTTTAGGTACTGGAAAGGGCTCTGAGGTCTCCATGGAGCCTTCTCTTCTCCAGGCTGCACAATCCCAATTCCCTCAGCCTTAGGTCATAGACCTAAAACTGGCTGCTGGTGGCTCCTCTGAAGCCCTGTCAGGATGTACTTTTAAATATTTACACATGGGAAAAGCTGAAGGAGAAACTGGTTAAGGGATTTCTCCTAAACTACCAAGTCCTGACTGCATTGAAAGGACTGATTTACCAACCCAAATTTAACTAAGATATTTTTAAAAATCACTGCTATTAAGACAAATTGCTTGAGGTGTGAGAGGTCAGGCTACCCGGGCAGGCTGTATCCCCCTGTCTGTCTTTAATCTCCTGGCCAGCCATCCACTCACTGCACCGTTTCTGTTTCTGAACAGGTTTCCTCCTTAGTTTTCAACCCTTATAAATCTGATCTGTCATTGCAGAATTCCTAATAATATTAGATAAAACTCCACCGATTTCTCTCTGGAATATACTCTTTAATATCTTTTATTTAAGACATGTGTGTGTAATCAATTCCATAGTATTTACTTGTATTACACACACAGTATTCATCATCTTGACAATTTTTAAAAGTTTTAGAACACCATTTCACTTAACAGTTTAAAAAAAAAAAGAGAGAGAGATTTATTTGATGGTTAACTTTGGAACAAGTTATCTGCATTAACTTCCATTGTTTTGGCATAAAGTAGTTCTGTATATTTTACTAACAACAGTGGAGACATGATAAAAGATGTAGGCAGAGAGCCATAAACAGCTCTTGCTGCAATCCATGGTGTTCGTGGAAAGGCATTAATTTTTGGACTTTGATTGGAAGATGCCTCTGTGCTCAGCCACTTGGATTTTGCTAAATACAACAACGAATAAAAACTTGTACCTGAGGAGAACAATTTCTACGGCGGAAAGACCGTTGTAAATCATGTGTAGTATAAACTTGTCCACATGATTGGAATGATATAATGGATATTGGAGTCCCTAACCACCAGCTAATGTTCTTTATGACACTTAAATAAATGACCTGAAAATAAACTAATAACAACACAAAGTCATCTAAACCTGTTCATGTGCATTTCCCAGAAGCATGCTGGGAAAAGACAATGTCTAGTTAGTGCATTTTTTGTGTTCATGTTTTCTCCAGCACATTTTTGCTCCTCCAGACTCACATTAATTCTTCTTTTCTGCCACCTTCCAGAGGTAGCTCTCCAACTAGTATTTCAGCCATTTAAAACATCAAGAGCTTGCATGACTTGTATATCACCATGATGGTTATGGAGGAACATGGCTGGAGTGGGAGCAGACACAGGCTTGAAAGACTAGCTACAAGAAAGAATGTCTTAATTTTTTAATATTTTTTATCATGAAGGTGGTGAAACACTACACAGGGTGCCCAGAGAAGCTGTGGCTGCAGCTGGATCCCTGGAAGTGTCCAAGGCCAGGTTGGACAGAGTTTGGAGCAACCTGGGAGAGTGGAATTTCACTCCACTATGGAGTGAAATGATCTTTAAAGTACTTTCTAACCCAAACTACTCCATGATTCTCTAAAACAACCTAAAGAGCTATCACAGCAGAGAAGTGGGATTTCATTATCAAGAATTCTCAATCTTAGTTACAAAACACATCAGCTGTGCAAGGAAAATGCCACAACATTCTATTTTAAATACGGGAGAAGCATTTCATTATTATTACTAACTTCTTGCAGTGAACTCTTGCACATGTGGAACTTTCCAGAAAAAAGAATTATCACCAAAGCTTACAAATATTAACACTTTCAACAGATTCCACAAGGTACTGTCCCTTATATTTAAAAAAACATGGAAAATGTTTTACTTTTATGCATAACTCATATATATTTAAACACTGAAGGTTCAGAACAAACAGTGAGGACTTAGATATCCAGTTTTAGTATGGCAACTTGTTTTCAAATTTCTTTTATTTATTCAGCTTTTTGAGGCTCTCTAACATATTGAACAGTCAATTTTAAAACTTTATGAAGGCTCTACAAAGAGTAAAGCCTTGAAAACTTTCCCTTTTTGCATACTGGGTCTAGATGTTTAGTTAAAAAGATGGGTTAAATATTAAACTAAGGTCATATGTAATAAAAATTCAATATCCTGAAATTCAGAGTTTCAGTCTAAATATTTGCTACTGTGAGTAACAGATTTTTTAACTCACAACCTATATATTAATATATTTTCTTTTCATTTATGCCATGAAACCATGCTCTGAAGAAACCCATGTACTTTTCCTTGAAGCAGACATGTGTTTTTCCCAGACACATTTCTTTTCTGTAATATGTTGCCATGTTCCACCGTATGTGTTTATTCACCGCATTTTATTTGCCCTAATGAAAAGTTATTTATGGGGATTGGTTTCTTTTCCATGGCACCAAGAGTCACTCTGTGCACCATTTTATTAAAAACAACAACAACAAAAAAGGATGGAAGGGCCATGATGTCACTGCTCAATGAATAGAAACCACATTAGAAAGATGAACTGGAGTGCTGGTTTAGGTTACTCCAAATTATACAACTGCCTCAAGAGGCTGCAAGGATGGATGGAATAAATAAATAAATTTTTTTAAAGTAAAAAAAATTGGCGCTTCTATAAATGTAGTTACATTTGGGTGCAAAGTTAGAGTTCTGAAAATGCAATGGATTTTTTTTTTTAATAATGCCATTAAAAAGTTTAAAAATAATGGAATTATGGAATAGCCTGAGTGAGAAGAGACTTTGAGGATTATCCCATTCCAACCCTCCTGCCATGGGCAGGGACAATTTTACCACTAGATCAGGTTCCTCCAAACCATGCACACCCTATTACTGATCAAGCACTGTACAAATATCAAAGTTTTTTCTTCAAAACTCGAGAATTTTGCTGATTCTACTCTAAGCAATACAGTTAAAAAAAATAGCAGATTATTGGGTGCCAAACTGGAACAGACAGCAACTCCACTATTGATTTATATAGGAAATCATACATTTACATTTTTATCTTTAATATTATCAATCAGCTGATAACAGTAAAACTGATGCTGTTTATATTTAGCTACTTCTCAAAAGATTGCAAAAAATTACAAAACTGGGAGGACAGTCAAAATTAATTTTTTTTTCCCTGCAACTACTGTCACATTTTGGCCTACAGCAAAAAAAAAAATGTTGCTGAATGTGGTCAGATGTCCTGAAGCTGTACTACAGTTCACACCTAAAAGCTTGAAAGAAGATCCCCAATATTCAGAGAATTTGATATTAGGGTTTACGGAAGTTGTCACATACTTTTGGGGATCTAATTTCACTTTCTGATCTTCAGCAGTGGCTGTAATTCTTCATTCAGAAGAGGGAAGAGATTACTTGTCAGCAGTAATCTCTAACACAGATAATGCCATATAAATATTAGGGGCTTATAAGCATGGACAAGGATTAGGAGCAAAGGGAGAGAACAGAAAGGAAACTGAACAGAGCCAAGATTAAGCACTGGGAAGGGCATGGCAAAAGAAAATCCAAGGTCTGCGGCTCAGCTTGTCTTCCTACAGCAGAATGTGCCTTTTCCTGGGTACAATAAGCACGGCTTACACTGATTTCCCTGCTTGAGAACTGCAGGATGTAGAAATGGGAAATTTTATCTGAGGTGTGATCGTTGTCTTCTCTTTTCCATGGCAGAGGAGAAACTCAGGGAACCACTGAGGTTGGAAGGCTCACCCAGCTGGACAGGTTGCTCAAGAGTCTCCTCCAGTCCAATCTTAACTCTCACCAAAGGTCAGGAATGCAGTTTTCCCATGCAGATATTAAAGAACAACAGTATGGGAGAGAGCTAAAGCTGGCTGGAACATCTTCCTTTCTGGCCAGAGAGACGAACTGGTGTGTAACCTGATAAACCAGGCAGGGATATCACAAGGTTTGACTTTTTTCTGACAGAACGGCCGAAACAATGCTGTTTTAGCAACAAGTTAGCTGAATGCAACAATCCTGACACTCCAGTGGATGCCTGATTAGCAGGCAGGATCTAAAGGTGGTCCTGGAGAAGAGAGGCTGGATCCAGATCAACCATGGGCAGTTGGGTTGGACTCAACTTGGTCCATCTGAGTGGGGAAGGAAGATGAGGAAAGTAAGAGAGATCCCAATAGAAAAGAGAGAAGAAGGCCAAGAGGATAAGTCTCCTTCCTCAAATTGTAACTTCTACCTGTTTTTCAAAAAAATTCCTGAGTGAAATGCCTCAATATCCAACATCCACATTTGACACTGTCAAAAATTCCCACTTCAAATTAACATTTACACTTTTCTTTCCAATCTATTTAACTAATTCACCAACACTCCCATTTTTTATGCTCTAAGATGTCATATCTGTAGGTCACTCTAAGGAGGATGCTCATACTGAGCTCAGTATTACACCAGAATTTCTAACATTAAGATCGGTGAACCAGGTGTACCCTAATTCCCAAAGGGCCAGGATTTTAACAAAAGTGTTCTTTAACTTTCATTCACAGAATCACAGAATGGCTTGGAAAGGACCTCAAAGAGTTTCAATCCTTTGTCATGGGCAGAGACACCTTCCACTAGACCAGGTTGCTCCAGCCTGGCCTTGGACACTTCCAGGGATAGGGCAGCCAGTGCCAGTGTGTCAAAAATTATTCCCCAAAATCCATGCAAAACACTAGCCTGCAGCGAAACAAAGTGAAAGGCAAAGTTCTCTTTGACATCAAATGAGACTGAGTTTGACCCTAAATATATTATTTCTGAGTTCATGTCTTCGATTCTCTGAAATCCTTTAACGCTGACTACAAGAATCTGTGCGGTTATAATTTCTGTGCCCATCACTCTCCAGAAATGGAATGATGATAATTTAAGAGCCCCTCAGAAAGATGGTAATGAACTAAAATACATATTTTATAGTGCAGGTGAAAATAACTTACGTGTTTTTTTGTGCAAGATATGAATACATGGATTAATTCACAGTTCAGAAAAAAAGTAATTTTCTCTATAATTAGACACTATGACCATGTAGATCTGCTGCACCGACACCACAAAGTAACTTTTGGAACCCTCCGAGTCCTCTTGATAACAACTGCCAGAAATTTAGAAATTGTTCACTTAGTCCTGCTTCTATAGAAGTTCAAAAGAATGAATTGCACTATGGGGAAAAAAGGCTTCTGAGGATTGCAGGGTTTTTAAGGATCTTTAAGATTCTAAAGGATTGGTCATGTTCATTAGTGTTTCCTTAAACAGAAAAAAAACTAGCTGAGCTCTCAAGTGCTTATTTAGAGAAAGCAAATCTCACAAAGAGTTCTACTCAATACAGTACCTCCTCTTGCTAAACACAACTGGAAATGGGTGTTTGAAAACTGATATCACACCTGAAATTATTTTTTTTTCTTTTAATTAAACTAGAATCAGTATCCTGTAACATATAATTTCCTGGTTTTTGGAACTAATTCTAATCAGGATATAGGGGATGAATGTCCCCTTTAACCAGGCTGCTTCACAACATGGACAATGCAGAAGGGAGTGCTATCATAACACTTCAATAGTTAAGTGACTTTATGAGAAAAATACTTCCAAATGTTTCCTAAAACCTTCCAAACCGCACCAAAGAACATTATCGTAATATTATGTTTCCCCATGGCCTCCAATATTTGGGCTTGCTATTCACGAAATGATACTTGGATGAAAAATACAAGTTTATGTAATGTATAAATTGTTCCTAGAAGTAAAGTTGCCTTTAAAATTACTCTGTGTAGACGTCAGGTATTTTACATTTTCAATAGCCTTTCTATATTAATTGGAGGAATGGCCTGCTGGTGCTTTGGGCAGCATAGGAATAATCTGTATTTCAGAAGTGAGCAGTCACCCTGTGATCTTGTTCCTAGCAAACACTGAAAACAATAACTGTCCTAACCGATTACATATCATGTTACCCTTAATAGATATCCATATTTCTTGCACAGTATACATAATCCATATAAACTGTACACCATATATCAATACCATATTCCAGAGAATCCAGCATCAAAGAGCTCGTTTATGGTAGGTTTTCATTTGACTCGGGGTTGTAACGTTCTGTGCAATCATAAGCAAACCATTTCAGGGATTTTGTCAGCAAGCTGCTTTTTTGGCAGATTATTGGCAGTACACATTGGCAGCAAACTAGTGCAACTAAGCCCTTCTTATAACTTACAGGTAAATAATGATTTTAATAAATTTATGTAAAATGTTCCACTTGCTTACATCTGGTTTTGATAATTCACTCGCCTGCGCAAATGCAAATTTCTGTGTGTTCCTCAGGAAAACACATACTTCACCTGAACTATTTAAGGTTTTCTCAGGTACCCCAAGAAATAAAAAAGCAATGAAGCCTGCTCTCACATGAGTGTTTAACTGAAAAAAGCTAGGGAAACTAATTAAAAATAATAATTGTATGCACACCAAAAATTATACCACACTTTGTCAATAATACAATATTCAAATAGTAAAAAAACCCTTATTTTGTGCCTGTTGTGGAGCTATCCCTGCCACAGGACATTCAGATTGGCTGGTCCAGCAAACTGGCTCTGGCCCTTAGGACCTGCTAATGCAGAGACTTTGACCTCCATTTGAAAATGTGTTACTATATTAATTTGCATTTTGCTTTTCCACTACAACTGATGTTTAAATGCGTAGCATTTGAATCTCAACCAGGCAGTGTGGACTAGAGAAAATTCCAAGTTCTAATCCCAGCTTTGACAGCAGGTCCCAATCTCACTCATTGTTTAAATGCCAGAAGTCTCCAGTTTTGCTCTGAAAGGATCAAGTTTTTGTCAAAAAGCTCTAAAAATATGAACACTAGTAGTAGCGGTATCATTACAGGGGAGAAAACCCCACAAAACCCTTGGACTCCCTTCTGATATAAATCAGGATGACAATGATGCTGATCCATGATCCCTGATCATGTGGCTTTCAGCATCTGAGCGCCAGAAGAATCCCTGGGGAGCCACAGCCCCTGGAACTTCTGAAAAATGCTGATGGCCCATCACTGAGCTACCTGGGATATTAAAAACTGCACATCAACTGCCCATGCCCACACTGTTTGTGGATACATTTCAAAGTTATAATAAATAACTGCTTTGAACGGGGCCTGTAATGAACAGGTAACAATTAATTAAGCATCAGATTTTACTTGTGCACAGTTCAGCCTAGAACTTGCTGCTTCTAAGTGTTTATTCACTCATGGATTCAACAATTTAGGATTTTGTAAGTCTTGGCAACGTGGTTAAAAACCCCTCAACAAATTCTTGTTGAGATCTATTGGACACGCTGCTACAACTTGATGTTGCTATAGTGGACTTGCTTTTAATTTGATCTGTTTCAAGGATTCGGTATCCTTCCAGCACGTTGGAAACCTAAGGGCATATATTTGTATTGTTTAAAGGCAGGAAATTCTGTGAACTGAAATGAGAACATATCCCTTTTGCCTTTATGGACTTTTGTTATTTTCTTTTCCTTTTGGGGCTTTTGGAAACAAAACCAGTGAAAGCTGAAAGTTTGAACAATAGAAAATTACTTTCGGGGGGAAAAAAAAGTAAAATACCAAGTATACTTTTATAACTTTATTCATACACTTTGTATATATGTAAATTGCACTTATCCAAGCATCAGAAAACACCATTCACAGCAGGGCCTTGTATTGCAGCAGGATCATACTGGTTTTGTCATAAAAGACTGTGGACTTTGCTGTTTTATTCCTTTACTACCTTGTATTAACTTGTACCCCACTGACTTCATGACAGAGCTGACTTGTTTCATGCTAACCACAGAACTAGGGCAATCACATTCCTATTGTAGGGAGGGAAACTACCAATCTTTGTAGCTTTTTTACTCCTTGGCCAAAGAGTCCCACAACCTTCCTCTAACTGACGCAAAAAAAAAGTAGGTCTGAATTCTGGGATGGGAAATGAGAATGGGTGGAAGATGAACAGGGACATGTAACCTGCTCAAATTAAGAGTTGGGCACATTCTGCCTTTTAGGCCAACTACAGCAGCAAACTTTCCCACATTAGTTCTGTACTGCTTAGGGAAGGACTGGAGGTAGAGTGGCTGCATTACCATGGAGACCTGATCCCAGCAGGATGCCTCAATCCCAGTGCAGTGCTGCACAAACATTTCCTCGCTGCTCCTGGTGCTCAAACCAGCTCAGTATCTTTATTGCACATAATGAATTACACTGCACTACTTTATAAGAAGATGGTTATAGGGTATAGCCATGGTTATGGCTCTCAGGAACGCTCCTGCCTTGTGACAGAGCGCAAAGAGCCAACTAAGTCTGCAAAAAAAACCCCAAAAAAACCCCACAAAAAACCACTAACTTGCTGGAGGACAGCTCGTGTGCCACAAGCTCAAGTGCAGCCATTTCAGCAAGAGCCTGAACACTTTCCCAGCAGTGTTCCTCACAAGCTGACTGCTCCTATCACACCAGCTTAGCAGCTAAATATAAATTACAGAGGGATGCAAAAGCTTCAGAGAGACATTTGACACCCAAGACCCAGCTTGGCCACTGGATCTGTCCTAGCTAGTGTTTCTTCCCTTGCTAATCCCTCTTCCTGGGCAGCAGCAATTATGACACTGGTGAACTGCAGGACCTGGGTTTATTTGCTTTCATTTGGCACAGCGCTTCGTGCCCAGCTCTTCTGCTCTGGGAGGTTACAACAGCTAAAGCAGGGATCACAGTGAGACACAATCAGTCATCAGAATAAACAGCTCAGCTGCTTCAGCAGAGTCAAAGAGAAGGATGAATCTTACTAAGAGATTTGAAAGAGCACGAGGAAGCGGCTTCACTTTAAGTGCTCGCAATAATGACTTCCAAAGGAACATTCCTGACCATCAGCCCTGGGGAATAAAGAGCTCAAGGGTGCTCATGTTCATCCATGGACCATCTGACTCTCACACGAAACTGAAGGGATCCATAACTACCAGGTGTAACACTTCTGTGCTCTCTTCTGCAGACATGGGCGGTGAAGAGAAACGCTTGGCTACCACCCAAACATCACAGGGCTCATCACCCCCCTGCTGGAAAAAGCAGGGATCCTGAACCAAGTATCTATGAAAACCACCATTACCCCAACTGTTCTTACCCCTCAAACATTCTCTCTCATTCACCCTACGCCAATTCAACAGTTTTGTCCAAGTACTCCAAGAACAACTAACTTCATACTTTGAAACACTGCAGTATACAGATGTTTAAATCATACACTCAACATGCATATGCACAACTAACCAGGAGCCAACAGTTTACAGGTCCTGTCTACCTTATTTTAAATTCTTCTGAAAGGGTAGTTAAAAATTCTTAGGGCAAAAATGACGACTAAGTTCATGAACTGCACAGAAAATTGGCTGTGACCCCATTTATTAAAAGTTATGGTAACTAGAGGGTCCCACTAATAGGAGCAGATGCCCTGTTTGCCAGGCTGTAGCTGCAGACAGTATTTTTGGTGCCGAGATCAAAAGAACAAGGTGTTCGTATAAATGGCATTTTATTTTGATCCTATTATTCTATATGAGCTCGAAGAGAGATCAAAGGGAAAAGCACCCAGGTTTCACTATAAACACTTAACATAACTCCAGTTGGAAAATCCTTTCCAGATTGTTAGTGCAATTTAAAGCCCAGCACTTTTTTTTGCTCTGTTAGGTTAATACACCTGAAGGCATGGATTTGATTCCTTGACCACCCTTTCCATTGTGGAAAATTGCTTCTATTACATATAATTTCAGTTATTTTCATTTTTATGGCAGCAAACACACCCTAGCTTTGGGGAATGCCCTAGTCTGGGTTGCACTCTCTGTCCTGGAGAGTCAGGCTGCCCTGAAGTGGTGACAATATATTACAGACTGTGCACGACAGTCAGGAAATTCAACACCATTGGAGTGAAGTACTAAAGTGTGGTTCAGCCCTTGCCAAAGCATACCAGCTTCCACTCAGAATGTAAACAAACCTAATGGGCCTTTCAAATATCTAAAAGTTCCTCCTGATAGCTGGCAAGAATTAATGTGCTTTAATACGTTGTATTGCTTATTATGACATTATCCAGGACTACTACTATTAATTAATGGTTCCATTGCTGCTTTTAGCAACCAGAGGTGTTGCATAAAGAAAAAAAAATAATAACATATTGTATTTCCTACAAAGCTGAAGTATGCTAACAAATTTTAATATTTATGCTTTGAATGGAAGCTTCTCACTGATGATTAGGTAACTTAGGCCAGATATTTCAGCATTTCATTTCCACTAAAATTCTTTGACTTTGACTTCTTAGATTGCAGAAACCTGCTAATACACAGGTATCATTTATCAGACTAACTCTGGAAAAATCAGCATTCAAGGAAAAAAAAAGTGCATATGTCCTTCCCTGCCTTACCACTCCCTCCTCACTTGCTATTAAAGCGCTTGTGCTTAAAAGTCATTCCAAAGTTTATCTTAAATGCCAAAAAGTGGGCACTAATCCCACAGGAGCTGGCTCAGCTATGGCCCACCATCTTGAACACATTCATTTTATCCAAATCTGTTCCAAGGAGGAGGGTTTGGGTGGTTATTTTGGGGTTGAACTTTATTTTTGACTTAATAACAGCAGATTGTCAGAGGCAAGGAGCTGGAAATGACTTTGGGAACTTGCACAGCCAATATTAAATACCCACAGGTGAGCTGTGGCCTGGAGTGAACATGACAATTCAGGGTTAAACGAGATAAAAACGTGTCATGCACAGTCAGAACATGTTCATGTTACACACAGCAGCCAGCTGGCTATAAATCCAAGAAGTAAGCTGGAAAGCTTTGGAGTTTAAATGAATGAACACAGATATAAAGGGAAGAACGGTGGTTTGTCGCCATATGAATGGCTTTTAACTGAAAAGACTGGATTGCTTTCACAAGGGTTTGCCAAAACAGCAACCTTGTTGAGATGAGGGAAAAGAATAAGTACGATGATTGGGACATTCCATATATTTATATTCTCTATTTTGATTTGAGGCAGAGTAGTCTGATTCAGCGTGCCTGAACAATTATGACGTGGCTTTACATACAGGTGTTCCAGTGAACAGGGACACGGGCTCTTTGACAATACCTCTGCAGCTGATGATCCATAAACAGGATTAGTCTATAAGGTCATTGCAGATTCAAATCATGTGAGCTGAGCTATGAGAAGCAATGGACTAGTTTTCTTTCCACATTTCTAGCTCCAAGTAATTGTAGGCTATAGCCTCCTGTACTCTGCATATGCATCCCTCAACATATGGTCAGCAACCCTACCTGTGCACAGACCCACCAGACTCGAGGCTGCTAAACCAACACCCTCCTGGCAGGCACAGAGGATAAGAAAGGCCTTACTGAGATCTTCATATCTTTTTTATTAAATAAAGCTGACTAGCAGAACCTCCTGGATTATAGACCCAAGAAATGCCCTAGTAGGTTTTCATAAATGGATGGGCCTGACTGACATGGGGTGGTCCTGTGCAGGGCCAGGAGCTGGACTTCAGTGATCCTTGTGGGTCTTTCCAATTCAGGATATTATTCTGTGACTTTCTAGAAGTCTAATCACCCCACTATAACATTTTGGGATCTTTGCAAGATAAACTCATGCTCTTTTTCTACTTAAGGCAGAAGTAATTTCCTTATGAAACCAAAAACTCTTACTAACTCGAGTATAAGCTCAACTTTATAGGCACAAATTAACTTCACACTCATCATCTCTGTCCATACTAATTTATATGTTATATAAATTAAATATGTATATATTTATGTTTTCACAAAACTCTTCTGATGTTTAACAGTGGCTCCTGGGTTTGATGTACTCACTGTTGACAGAGTCAGATGCAAACTGTAGGAAGGCTGATAACAGCTTTGCTCCCCAAAACCTTTCTCCTGTGTCTCTGAGCTGACTGAATGGGAACTGAGAGGGGAGAGAACAAAGATTTGCTGTTCTTTACAGTCACGCAACGAAAGTGTAGGTTAAGCACAGGAAGTATTTGCAGATTCCAGATATTCTGTGGACCTTTGTTGCTTTTCCTTGCATTCAGATCTAATCTGAGCCCCTGCACAGAGCTGGACTTTCATGTTCTGAGGTCCTTCACTAACAGAAAACCCAACCCACTGTGACACTCAGGGCAAAGTGGACTCAAGAACTCCAGCCTTCAAGAACTATGCAGGCATTTATTCATGTTAAAGCATTGAGGAAAAAATGCTTTAACAAAAAGAGATGGTTTAAAATCACACAAATAAATTAATTTAATTAATTTAATTATTAAATAATATTAAATATTATTTAATAATTTAATTATTAATTAATATTAATAATTTAATATATATTCATAGTATAGCAAGCCTACAGTCTGAAAAGATATAGTTCTATCTTTTAAAGAATTTTGGATAGACAGTTTGACGTACATCAAATATAACAGTATTGTGTGATCTTTAAGCCTCAGGGGTTTAAAAATACTAAGTGTTTCTTTTTCGTTCTGATACCAAATATGTCTATACCTCCAACTGATTCAAGTCACCACTAATAACCACTGGGATATTTTTAGGAGGTCCTTCAAACAGAAGGGTAGCATTTTCACTACAATTTTGAACAAGCAATAAATTGTGTTTGGTTCTTTAGCTTCAATCAAGCAACAATTTTGGATTATTTGTCTGAAGGCAGAATTCTTAAAATATGCCTTTTTTTTTTTTAAGAAGCAATTTCTGGGGGAAAAAAACCATCCTCTCCACCATTTGAGTGCAATCAGCTCTTCTCATATAACTGGCTCTGATTTGAAGGTAAGGCTCATGATCAGATATATTTAAGGAGGTCTGTATGATTAATTTAAGAGGTGCCCCACCAGTATTTTCACATGAATAAGCACAAAGAACATTGTTTTGCTTTCTTTATGCTGCTGTATCACCTTTGATTCTCACAATCATGTTTGTACTAGTATCACTCTGCTTTTTGCAGGAGAAAGGTTCACAGCAGGACGGGCAACTCAAATTTGTCAATCAGTGAGACCTGGCACAGAAAATAATTACAAATATGAATAGGCAAATATCTGGCTGTCAGATATTCCAAAGAATTTTATACCAAAAAGTGCTAGGGAATTTTCAGCTCTCAGAAGAGCATCCAGCTAATTCTTGATGGATCATCAGTACCTTTGGGTGCTTTCTGGAAGCAGATTCCTCCTTTTCCTTTACTGTTCTTTGTGAAGAAAAGGGAAGATGAGAAAAACATTAACCTCTAAGTCCCTTAGATTTTGGTAAACAGTGAGATCACTGGAAATCTTGCCTTCTGCATATGAATTAGAGGAGAATAATGGGACTGAGCAAAAAGTCATGGACTATGTTCATCAATATGTGCCTTTTATGTAAACTAGATTGTTAATTGAAAACCCATTTTCAGAGTCTCTTAAGAGGCAATCACCTTAAAATTAATCAAAGTCCTGTTTTGTTGTTGTTCTTTTTAATAGGGTTTGTGCTCCTTTGGATGCTCAGAAAATTGCTTGGAGCAGAGACTGGAGCCAGAGGCTTTGGGGTTCATGTCTCAGAGCCCATTTTTCTAGGGCTGGGGAGGCTGAAAAGGGGGAACCTTCTGGCTCTGCACAACTCCCTGACAGGGGGGGCTCAGGCTCTGCTCTCAAACAAAAAGTGAAAGGATGAGAGGAGTTGTGTCAGGGGAGGATTAGATTGGAGATTTGGGAAAATTTCTACACTGAAAGGAGCTCACCAGCCCCTGCAGTAGGTCACAGCCCCCAAAATAACAGAATTTCAGCTCTCTTTTCTGTCTGGTCATCACTATGCCCTTAGTTTTCAACAATTTCTTTTCCCATTTACCCATGGCTTTCCCTGTTTTCCATCTCTAGTAAAGCTCCTTGTGTGAGGCACACAAAACAAAGTCTTCATGTACAATGAAGACTCCTTAAAATATTCCCTAACTTATTTCTTCAGTGCCTAGCAGTGACTCATTAAAAAAATAACTTCACAGGAGTAACACAGTGATAGATATCAAAGGTGAAAATTTGCCATTATTTTGCACTCAAACAGCCTGAACACATCTTCAAACAGCACAGAGAGGAAAGGGCTGTATTTGTCTACAGATGTATTTTGTTAACATTTTTTTTCATCACTTTACTTCAGCAAGAATGACCAGCTTAAATTTTTCAGTGTCTTCAAGGACCTTATTTCATGAATTTGTATAAAAGGCAGAAAAGTATATATAAATGTTTTAAAAGCAGCCAGGAGTTTTTGTGGAAACAGTGCCATTAGATTTAAAAAAACCAAGCACTCAAATTACTTCTGACACATTTGATCTGAGTCACTTTTGAATTTGCACCTCTAAACAATAAAAAACACTAGTTCTAAAGGAGACTGATTATTTCCTTGCAATATTTTACCACAGAGAAGTTATTCTCTCTTCCCCCCAGATCTGACAACCATTCAAACACCCTGGGTTTGTTGCACACTAAACTAGAAATATGATCTCTACTTGGAAACTCCCCTCAGAAATAGTTTTTTTCTGTCAATTCTCAGTAACTGCCTTCAGTAACAAGCGTGGCTATTGAACTCTGAAAGTATCAATGTTCAGTCATCTTCCTGAGCTTACACACCACAGCTGCAGGGAATAAAGATGCTGAAAGACCGCGGTCTCTCCCCGTCCTTGGGATGTTTATCATAACCCTTTGTGATATTTAACTGGCACTGCTTTCTCCTCCTGCTCTTCCAAAGGGATGAATCACGGACTCAGCTCTTCCAGGAACCAACCACTTGAGGTGTTCTCTGCACTTCCTTCGGCTCCTCCTCGACTGCAGCCAGCCCTTTGATTGACCCCACCTTTCATAAATGTTTAACTGGAGAGTCTCAGCTGAAACGTGTGTGAAGCCTCCTGGGAATGACTAACCCACACCTAAAATCCAGATTTATAACAGATAACTTCCCAGAGCCTCCCACAGCCAGTGGGATTTGCTCAGAGGCTGGAGAGAAGAAGAGCCACTGTGGGAAGCCAGATTTCTTCACTTTCTTATTCAATAATAATGGAATGTGTTTGCTGTAGACTGCTCTGAGTTATACTCGGGATGTTAAAAAGAAATTAATGCAAACTTAGAGGGTACAGTCTACATCAGGTACCTCTCATTATAACTAACTGATAATTTTAAGTTACAACTTGCAGAAAACTAAATAAGCAAGCCCAAAAAGAAATCTAATGATAAATTTATACTCAGAACGCTTAGAGTGATAACTGTCAGAATTCACTTCCTTTAACTGAGTTAACTTCATCAAGGGAAAAGAAAACCCAACAAAAACAACCCAAAAAATTGGAAATTCAGTGTCCAGGAGCCAATACGAATACAAAATTTTCTGAATCTGTGGAAAGGGCTGAAGTTACATCCAAGGAAAATGCTACAAATCAAAGAATCCTCAAACAAGACAAAGAATTCTCAAAACAGAAAACCACCTTGGAGTATTTTTCTGGCATTTCCAAACCACAGTTGCTTGCAATGATCTTACAGGGCTTTTCCAAGCTAAATGATTCTGATTCACCCATCCAAGCTGTGACACCAGTTAGAAGTGGCTTCAGTGCCAGCACTAAGTGCCATCATCTAATGGCCAAGAGATGCAAGAAGCCTCCTTGTTCCTCCACCTCCAGACCAAATTTTTCACCTCCTGCTATTTTCAGCAGTCTCTTGACTTCTCTGTCCCAAAAAGTTTGTTATTTTCCCTAATATCAAGACCAGTGGTATCTGATCTACTTCTGTGGCTTCCTGATTTTACTGCAGCACAACCAATAGAACAGTAAAACACCTTTTTTACAGAGCATCATTTTAAAAATCAGGGGTTTTTTTCCTAATTAAAAGTTTCTCTTAGGTATAGTGATTACAGAAAGTAATAGATACTATTTTTAATATTCTGGGAATGTAGTCCTTTAACTCAAAATAGTCCCAGAGTTGTTTGTCATTAGCTATCCAATACAATTCAGAACCTGGGTCTAACTTGGAAGTTTGATACTTTTATCTTTGAGTTTTACAATATACTAAAGAATCTAAGCACATTTTCACAGGAAGTAAATGGATTCAGTAATGGAACCATCAGGCCAATGGTTTTCCATTTCTGAAGTTCCCAAGTTCTCCTGAAATAATAAAAAATTCACCAAGGCAGCAGCAAGAAAGCAAGTGGACACTTCTCCACGGAGTCTCAACAATAAACAGCAGAATTGTGCTACTCCACCGGAATGTTCCAAACCTAAATTGAATGGCAGCATGATTGCTGTGGTTCCAGTTATGTTAATTAGGCTGGATTCATGGTTCATTGAGGCTGCAATTATGCTGCAAAGAAGTGCTGCAAGCATCCCATCCTCCTGCAGTCTGCTGAGTATGCTCCCATTCCTCTTGGGGCAAAATAGACTTTCTGAAGGGATTTATACACTGGAGTCACATTTGCACTTAGACCACATGCTTGGTGAAGATGCAATTAGATGACCACGTTTTGCAACTTTCCTCTTTTCCAGATTTAATAGGAAAAACAGCTTTCCAAGTTCCTTGGCCATTTTTTAAGCATGCTTTACTTTGCCAATTTACATACTAAGCATACAGATTATAAGCCTTATTAGCCCCATTTCAACCATAGGGTAAGTGAAGAAGGGGAAGAGTTTTGCCCAAAGTTATGCAGCTCTTCAGTGCAAAGAGAACTGAAGTAGCTCCCATCTTCTTACAGTTAATGGTTGGACTCGAAGATCCTGGAAGGCTTTTCCAAACTAAATGTTTCTGTGATTGTTTTAATGACATTTCCTGACTTACAACTGAGGTTAGGACAGTCCCCACACACAAAAAGCGAAACCTTCTGCTGGAAAAGCGATTTAAAAGAGAGGGGCAAATGGGCATTGCAGTCTCAAACAACTGAGAGAAGACACAGGATGAGCCAAATTTGTTGGCCTGCAGTGAGAAGGAAATAGTTTAACATGGCAGCAGCTCCTTCCCTCCATGGGAAAGGTGTGCCAGCCCTCACACAGGAGTTTTCAAGCTACCTGGTTTTTACTGGGTTGAAGAGACAGCAACAAAGGAAGAAGATTCTTCAAGCAAGTAATCAGTCTGGAGGGTTTTTTTTAGGAATAGATCTACTTTTAAAACCAGACTCTTCAGAGAAATACATTTTCAAGGCTATTCTCAAAGAAGGATGATGTGGGATCAGGTGTCCAAACTGAACTCCAAAGAACCAAGTATCCTCAGAGCCTAATTTCCAGCTTCACAAGCACTTAGAAGTTTGAGTCTCATTAAAAACCAACTGTGCTTAAGCCCTTAATTTTTTTTTTTTTTTTTAAATTTAAGCAAATCTCAAAAAAAAATTTGATACCAGCCACTTCAAAGCTGGGTCCCCAAATTCAGGGATGATTGAGTTTCCATAATACAATTACGGTTGGAATGGAGCTGGATTGAAAGCAAGGTTCAACTTTCAAACAAAGTCCCCAAAACAGTTGCAGATGATGTGCATTTCAGCTTTCTGATCCTCAGGTGACACAGGGATGATTGGTATTAGCAAGATACGCATTAGAAAGGGAAGGCAATGCCCTAACTAGAAATAACCATCTTTTCCACAGATGGATGGACATCCATAACAATTTAATCTAACGAGACATCGAGCTTACATGCCCATTTGAAAAATCATAATGGCACTTGTCTGGCAGGTTTGTTCCTCGATGCTTCATTCAATGATTGTTCCATTCTTTTGCCTTTTTTTTTTAAACTAATATTATCACAGCTCTTTTTTCCAGATTTAATCTACCCGCACTTCTCACCCAGGCCACAGCTTCAATTAATACCAATTTGAGCCTTAACACAAGGAATTCATGCATTTACTGAGCTCTGGATCTGGCTTTTAAAATGAGTTTTGCAATGTTCCTAAGATGAGGAACCTAAACCAGTTTGACACTGAAATCAGTCACTACACACAGAAATCTAAAAGCACATCACAAATACCATTTAACAGACACTAAATAATATCAGATCGAGAAATAATTGTACTTTATGTAAGAGCATGATAAGAAATCTGTTTTCTGATATATTATTAGCCCAGTGGATCTGACTTGCAATTTACACTGCTTGCTTAGGCTGGAGTTTAAACACAACACAAAAAATTATGTCAAGTCTCCCAGACAGGAGCACTCCAAAAGTTTTATTACTCTCACTTGAAAGCATTACCACGGGTAGGAGAAAAACTAAATATTAAATTCGCCATTAACAGGAAAATTATTTCAAATCAGCGAAGCATGACGAGACCCAAGTATACTGTTTCTCAATTTCTTTTTCCCTAATGTACACTGAGGAGACAGTAAGGTAGTAAATGGCCAGGGTTCAAACACAGGACATAAACTACATGAAATTAGGAACAGTGTAAATCTTAAGAACAGCTCAAAACTCTGAAGAAAATTAGAAGAGAGCCTAATGTGAATTCATTACTGACTTCCCATCAACCTTTTCTTAAAAGTAGGCAAAGCTGCTATACTGTTAAATTCTACTAACTTTCAAGTTAAATATTGTTTCTTTTAAAGCTGCACTTACCAAATCTGCTCCCAAACCAAAACCAACAGCTACTTTATTACTTTGTCTCATAAGCCAAGCAGTAAACTAATACTGTAAAACATAAACTGGATATTTTATTTAACTAGAAGATGGTCTACTGCCTAATGAATGCCGGCTGCTTACTAACTGAAAAGTTATGGAATGTAATAAAAAAACCTTTTTAGCAATTCATTAGGCAGGCAAAACTCACCTTGGCAATCCAGGCTAACAACCTGTCCTTACTGGTGCTCTCTAAGAGTTGGGAGAAGCATGAATTGGTCCCTAAAGGAAGAGGCAGGCTCAGAAGTGCATTAAGAACCCAGTTCCTTGAGCCCTTCTAACCACAAATACTCTGGTTTTATTAAGTTCAGACTGACATTTTGGTCCAGTTGACATCATTGGTCAGGTACCAACACCCCCTGACTCCAGCAGAGCAATCCTGACAGCCCAGCTTTACCTCTAAGGCTCATCCTCCCCTGACAACACCAAGAGTGATTCCTCTATTACCTGCAATGATTTATGGAAAAGGCTTTGAGACGTCCTCTGCTGAAGGAAGATGGGCCATGGAGGTGATTACATCTTCACACGATAGATCATCCATTACTGACAGCTTTTATACTTCTCAACTTGAAAAAAAACGCCAGCCCCTGTCTACATGTGGATACATAACACATTTGAAATGTGTAAGGCAAATATAAAGACTGAGGGTTTAAACCCTCAGTTTATCAGCTCTACAGGCCCAATTTTGCAATCAACTAAACCTACAGTACATTTTCATCAAGTGCTGCAAATCAGCAAAATATTAAATGAATCTTGAAAAAATGATTATGAATCCACAGTTCTGTTTGACTGTATAATTCTATTTAAGATTAAAATTACTATCATAAAAAGGCCACTTTCTGAATGTAATTCCACAAAAACATCATCACAAAAGCTTTTACTGCTATTTATGTCAGAATGTATTTTAAACAGTTCTAATCATTTACCTTTGTGGACACTTAATTAAAATTACAAAACCAATTTTAATCTGTAGTCCAATTAATATGCAAATATATGCAAATGTGGTAAATCAAGGTGGTGATTAAGTTAAGGACACTCTATTTCATGTCTGCTTTAAGTGTGAAAACAAACAATCTTTTTTGTAATTGTACTGATGGATTGTGATGTTTATAGGGTTAGTATGGGGTACAAATGTTTATGCATCAACATTATGCCAAAACAAAGATTTTATACTCTGGAGTGATTTAGCATCCAGCATACATTCAGATGTAACAAAGTCATTTTGCAGTCATCTTGTGAATTAGAATAAGGTCAAAGCAAAGTTAAATTTCTATGTCATCCATTTGTATGGCTATTTAAAATTCAACAATCACTTTCTGATGTGTTAGGTAAGAGCCAAGAAGTCTCAAGAATGGCATATTATCACCCTTTATCATTTAGTGTTCATAATACACTGGTTTATCTTTGATACTATTACAGAAATAGTTCTCCCATTAAGGTGCAAAGATATTCATCCTTTTTAACCCTTTTTCCTCCACAAGTTCCAATTCTTCAATCTGCAGCCAAAGGTTGCTCTACCAGTGAGGGTTTCTCTACAGATGTGCACTATATTCACTAAGAATTGGGGAAAAAATCCATTTTTGCAGCCACTTTTCACCCCTTCCTTCCCCACACTGCTGATTTAGACAAGTTGATGCTCCTTCCCATGTGCCATAGAAAAGTCTATCCACTGTTCTTTGTGGGAATAAATCTGAATTCCTCCATTTCATTCACCCTTGGACTGAACTAACTGATTTCCTCTTCCAAGAAAATAATGATACTGGTAAAAGTAATATTTAATTTTACAGCTTATTTGAGTTAATAAAAGAGCACATTTTTCCATACATAGTCTCAGGAGTTACCAAATGTTTGGAAATACACTTAGTGCAAAAGGACAGCGTTCACCTCATGTCTCACTGAGATACTGGAGTATAAAACCCCACATTATCCCTCTCCTTACAGCTTCATCTCCATTAAATACAACAATCGGGAAAGAGTTCAAAAAACTTTTCAATGTTGCTTTTACTCATGTGCCTAATTTCCCTTTTTCTTTTTTGGACAACTATGACTGGAATAGTTCACAAGATTAAGATGAGGTATTATTAAAATATTTTTTACTCCAAATATTTTATGCTTCTCTTTTACTGTTGTCACCACAAGACATGAGAATATGAAATTTAGCTCTGCTCAGTAAATCTTCTTTTAAAAGCCATGGGTCTCCTAAAGAACATGAAATATTTATAAACTATTAAAAATACTTTAGCATTTTAACAAGAGGTATGGACACATGATAGTTTTGTACTAACAGACCTTATAAACTTGCATTTGGGATGCAAATCTTGGAATGTACAGCCATTCCTATCATTAGAGAAAAAACAGGACTAACATATCTATGTGTCCTCTGATCCAACAGACACTAACAAAGCACCATGAAACTCACGTGTCAGAGGTGCTCAAAAGATCTTTTAGCACGTATTTCTGGTTTAAGAAAAACCAACCAGCTCCTCCTCCTTCGCACTGGGCCCTCATGAAAGAGCTGCTTTCACCAAAAATGGCAAAGATTTACATTAGGAACCAGAAACAGGAAGGAACTTACAGTATTCTCTTCTACCACCAACAAAGGACCCGTGTCTACTTTCCACAATTTTTGATGTGTTTTTCAAAGAGGAAAGCAAATTGATTTCTACAGAGAACAGCAGCAGGAGCAAGGGGACAGAGTGGCAGACACAGCCAGCAATGCAGCTGGACCTAACTCCAACAAATGAGCATGGATTTGGGAATTGTGGATGGGTTTTGGTGGAAAGACAATGGAAGCTTGGAAGGTGAAGTTCTCAAGGAAAACTTGCACCCAGTCAGACCATGATCCTCTGCGTGCTCCAATATTTAATTACATGTCCATAAACGCAATTCCAGTCCCAGCTCTGGAATCGATGGACACGGGACACAGAGCAAGGTCTGACCCAAAAGGAAAATCACTCAGCTGCTGTGTCCTGCCATGGTGGCCACCTGACCACACAGCTGCATGGCTCTCTGGCTTGGGAAGAGCCATTCCTTAAATCAACTGCACACTGCTTGCCCTACCTGGATGAAAATCAGCGTAATGATCCAGGCAGCTCCTCAAGCTGCCTCTTGACAGCACAGAGAGTACTGACCTCTGAAGGGCTTTTCTGGGCTCTGAAGATTGTCTGTTCACACTCCTGGCTGGTTCTTGTGGAGCAGAATGAATAAGACCTTTGCCATGTAGTTAAAGGCAGGAGAACAGAGTCACATCGTGCCCAGATGCACTCTCAGCTGAATGTAAAGAAGGTTCAGCATCAGCGCTGCCAGAGACATCTCAACCTATTCTTTGAGTCTGAAATCAAACATTGAGGTATCAAATACACCAGCAGAGTTCACAGAACTGCTGATGCTTCAGCTGGAGCTTATTTTTCAGTGGGAGATAAAAGGTGACTCTCTGCATTACGTATCATCACAGGATAAATTCGTTGTAGACGACTGCACTGATACAATAGCGTTGGCAACGCGTAGTGAAACTTAATCCCTCTGAAGACACACGAGCCTCTTTTAAGTTTCAAACCTATACCATTGAAAAACATCCTACTACTGTGTACTCAAGGGTACTTTCCTCATTAGCTGCTCTTCTCATGCTTTTCACTATTTGTATCTGTTTAAATGGAGCTCTGATTTAAACCGGATCTGTAGATAACTCATGCTCTTGGTCATTCTCTATTTAACCACTGAAATTTTGCACAGCTAGTTTTGATACACCCAGATATAAAACATTCTTCTTGTGATGATTCAGACAGCAGTTTTAATTCATATTTGAAAACTCAGTCAGCATCTCGCCAGAACGACAAAGTGGCATTCCACCTCCAAACGTAATTCCAGAGGTAAATCACACATATAAGAAAATCAAAACAAATGCAGCAATGTCTCATGGAGGAACAGGAATGCTACCAAGAAAATTTAAATTTCTAAAAGCAACACCTCTACGCAGCTTATCTTTAAAACTCTACTCTGTAAACAGTCAAAGTTTTCTTTTAAAAGTTAAAGGTGTACAGAAAAGTAAAAAAAAAGGCAACTGAGGGGTTTTTTTTCTCATTTTCTCTAATGTAAAGCATGCTTGGACCATGCTTTTTCACATTAGAAATTCAAGTCTTGTCTGTCCTAGGAGGATGAATGGTGACTGGGGAGCTGGAGTGAAATGACCATGTTATCACAAAGAAAAAGAATGTGAAAACTGAGTAACTGAGAGCAGAGCTGCTCTTTGGTAAGGTCTGCGCTGGCTTTGCTTTATTAACCAGTGTTGATCTTGTTCAGCTAATAAATAAGAACAAGTCAGATGACAGATTTGCCTCTTTGTCTCAATACCCCTTACAGTCAAAGTGCAGAAGATGAAAATGAACTTGCTTTAACACATATTGGTCTTCCCTGGGCATGTCTGGGTGCAAACAGCCTAAACATTTTACAGTCTTCAAGATCAAAAAAAAGTAGTGAGAATATGGAAAAGAAAGAGTTTCATAAAACAAAAAACTTTTCTCTAAGTTTCCTTTATGCATCATAGGGCAACAGAAATCACAGACCCTGTGTGAAAAAAAAACCTTTTTTTTTTTTCTGCTGGCTCTTTTTCAAGTCTCCTCTCACATTTGAGGTAAAATCCTCCTGTAAAGAGGATTTTTTCACTGAGTGCCTTAAAAGAGGACCCTCATATACCTATTATTCAATATTGATTTAAATTACTAGGTTTCTTAAGTTTCTGACCTCCTGTATTTTATGATGTATTTAAAACACTTTGACTCTTATGAACCATTTAATTAACTAGATAATAACTGCACATTTGTCCTACTTGCCATTCACCAAAGTTAAGTTTCAACATTACTTCTGAAACTCTCCTGCATGACTGTCATTCACCAGCTCTAATTTCAAGTTATAGAGGGCAAAACATTGTCCTTGATTATTCCTATGATATTGATGACACCAACACACGGCATTGGAAAAACTGAGGAATAAATTTGCCATTTTTTAAGTCTATGGATAGTGTTTCACAGCTAGAAGAAGAAATCAGCTTCTCAGATGACATAAATTGCTATCACTGGCTTACAGCGAACTTTAAGTCAGATGAAAGTCTGGTGCACAAACCATGGATGCTCAAAGAAACCATTCAGAAACAATCTCTGTGCCTTCTGCACCCAAATACCTCACAGGGAACAGACCACAGTCGTGAAGAAACAAAGATCTCTGAGCTGTATAAAAAATGAAAAATCTCTCTATTCAGCCCAATATTCTACTGTTATTTTGGTTACAAGATTTATGGCAACACTTGCTACCCAACTAAGGCAACCCACAAATGCTGCATCTACTTGGCAATTTGGCTTCATCAATAAAATGGAGTCCCTGTCAGAATCAGATGCTTATTTTTCAGGATTAAGGAATCCATGTCATAGCTAAAACTCCTTTATGTGCTTAATGGACTCACCCCAGTCGTGCTGGAAAGGGCCTTTAGGGCTGCATTATAAATGGCCCATTTTCTGGTTGTATTTTAAAAAGTTTAAAAAATAAGTGTCTGCTGGACACAGCAGTGCCCCTTTCTTAGACTGACTTGAGCAGGATCCTGGTGTAGGAGCACCCACATGGGTTGAAAAATGTCTCTGTGTGGTTGGGATTTTAACAGAAATTTAGGATTCCTATGGAAGGCACAAAATACAGGTATTGCTGCCTTGTCGATTGATGTAACAGAGGAATTAAGGGAACAACAGATGGATTCCTTTCTTTTTAACCACTTTGCTGATAAACCTGCCTAAATAATCAACTTTGTTGCTGTCTCAGACACAATGGCTCAATTTTTTTCAACTATCTCAACAGTCCACACATTTGAGGAGTTTCTCCCACAACCATGAGCCCTAACGAGGGGGGAAAGGAAAATAACCCTCTAAGAATGTCTCAAAAATTCAGTCTTTGGCTTAGACTGCCCCAGAAATAGGTCCCACTTGAAATGTGAAAATCCTGATGATTAGTAACTAAAACAACTGAGCAGGCTGGGTTCCTACAAGCTCAAGAGTGTGTGCACAGGCATGCATGAGCACACACGTGTAAAGGACTTCTGCTCAATCCTTCGTAGGAAACCAGCTGATGACAAATACTTGTAATCTATTTAGAAATGTGGTTTCTTAGTTCAGTCCTCTGGGGCTTGAGAACTTCGCTCATCACCTCTCTGTGGCATTACACAGTAATCTCTGAAATACTGCATGCTAGATTAGCTCTGAGGAGGTTTCTGATGATTAAAGGCACTGAGGATCTTTACATTTACGTGGCTTGATGAAGACCAGCACCTCCCAGTCAGACATGAGAGGTCCAGCACCCTGGGAGGGGTCAGGAACTTTAGACAGCAGCAGTGTAAATGTGCCAGAGTATCTCACAGATAGAAAACCCACAACCACTTCTTTCCACACCACATTCAAACAGCTCTATTGGTTTCCATGACAAGGCAAGTCCTTACTTCCTACGTCTCAGCTTTACATTGCTGCCTCATGCTGTATTTGTAGCACATGCTACCACTAATAGTGGCAGTATGTAGGCAGCTCTGAGGACACATCGACATCCACAGCCCCAGAGCCTTCAGTTTCACTCAATTCCTCATTTATCCCCTCCCTCAGCCAGAAGAACCCTGTGTGACCTGCAGCATCTCTGCATCCTCCTCACTGCTGCCCTGTCATAAGGGTGGTGACTAAAGAGAGGTCACAGCATAAACTCTGGTAGAGGAACAGCTGACCAGGAGGCAGATGCCAGAGATGTCACAGTGCTTTTATGGTTTCTCCAATTAATACTATAAAATGCACAGCATTACACAGTTTAGGTGTACTAAACTAAAGGAACTGCTCCCTGCTGAAAAGTCCTGATAAACAATGTAACTTAGAATCATCGAATGGTCTGGGTTGGAAGGGACATTAAAGATCATCTTCTTCCACGCTTAGAATTCCTTCCTAAAATCTAATCTAAATCTGCCTCCTTCATCTTAAGGCCATTCCCCCTCATAGGCATAACTGAGGCATAATTGTTGCACCATCATCCCACAGAAAGGTGACAATTTTATTTGGCTGGTAAATGCTGCCACGACTATTATTCTAAAAGCTGTGCAATTTAGCTATGAGACCATATCAGCTAGAGGTGGAGTACATCAACTCTGTCTTCTAACCAGTGCAATAATCCACCCCAGGAGAGTCTTCTATACATTTAATAGCAGATTTACGCAATATTCTAAAAATAGACACCAAAATCTTCAGAAAAATGATGCTGTTCATCCTGTTTCTACTGATGTTTCTTCTGTCACATGCCACAGAAATATTTTGACAAATGCAAGAATATTTTAGAAAGATGAATAAAAGCAATGAACTACAAAATGGTCTTGTTTATGAGACTATCAACATATTACCCTCATTCTTTTGAATGAGAAAAAGCCACAGATCTGTCAGGTTAAGAAAATGATCTTCACATTGACAGGAAAATAGTTGTAGATGATTGAAAATTTGAAATTTATTAGCATTTTGTTTCCCCTATATTAAAACATAAACCTCAGCACGGCAAAGCTCCTACAGAACGAAAACCCCTCGATGCCTATGAGGAGACAGGCAAAGAAGAGAAGACTGATGATACAGCTGCCTGCTGCCCCAAAAATGAGTGAGCACCTAAAAACCTTCATGATTTATTATGCACACAGCTGGGGCTCTGAGAGACTACCTCCAGCCTGCCTCACTAATAGGTTAAATTCTGTTGTTAAAATTGTTTATGTGTTTCACCTCTCTCCAACCAGCTGAACAATGCCCTGTTAGAGCACTGAATAAGAAGTGTGTGGTTTCGAGTCTAGGAAAATCCTTGATGAGCACATTTAAACTTAACATGAACCTGGGTGCAATTTAAAAGAAGTCAGGGGATGAGGTGACAATGGAAAGGTTGTTATGGGAAGCACAGGAACAGCACTGCTGAGAGAGGATACAACCCCACCTTCCCACTTAAGAATCAGATACAAAAGAACCATCAAAACTAACACGGGAAGAGCTGTGACAGCAACCACTTCACATCACATTCCGTGGGTAGATGACACAAACCCCACACATGCAAAACACTAAAATACACAGGCAAGTTCAGTAAGATCAAACATTTTTTTTCCCACCCTCTCCAAAGCCTTTCTAGTGTTATTCTGAGCATTAGACCATTCATGGTAAAAGTGTTGATTACAGTACACTGGAAGCTCCTCAAGAGCCACAGCAGCCACATACTCTAATGCTACATCCATCCATCCATCCATCCATCTATCTATCTATCTACTGTTTATTCACTCCATCCTTTTGTACACACTGATATTCAAAGGTAAAAAATGAAAATAAATGGAGAGTGTTACAATGAATGGCAGATTTCTGCACCTGGGTTTGATTCCTGACCATCAGTGGTTTCACATGGAAAATCAAGTTTAATTGTCAGTGTATAGTCGTATCAGTGACACTATCACTGAAATTATGGCTACCTGATTTTAAGAAATAAAATCACTTACTGGCAGATCTTCAGGCAAAAGAAATCGGAGTTTAACCAATACACTGATTAAGATTTCCAGCACAATAATTGTGTACATGAGCCTGCATTAAGATCTACCTGCAGACTCCCAGGTATCTCCTTATGCTCAAATTTCATTTAAAAATATTTCCAATATTCTCCTTTCGGGCAGCTTTGCTTACCCTTTAGATACTGCCCAGCCTCAGGTGACTTCAGCAGGGTCAGGAGTGGTTCCCCCATGTTCCCATGTGCAATAGTTCCTAGCATTTTAACTGATGTTTTCATCTGTATTAGCTTTATACATTTAGAAATAAATAAAGTGCAGCTCCTCACCCTTCTTATAGCGATTCAGACATATAAAAAGAATTGCAGAGTTATATTTATGGGTACACACTAAGTCTTGATAACTAAAATAACTAATTATTCCAAATAATTTCTTCTGGCAGGCAGCAGTAGTACTTTTTGCAATCCACTTTATTCATCTGCAGTAATTCCTCCCATTCAGAAGACCAGGATTTAAAAATAATATTTAAACAAGGTTGAGGATAACAACTAAAAGGTGCCCACAAGAGACATATTTAAATGCCTGCTAAATATATTTACCTAAGTCAACAGCAAAGTTTTATTTGGCAATTCTGCATTTTAAAGCTATTGTCTCAATTAGGCCAAAAAGGAGGATACTGCTTATGACTGCAAGTCTCTGCCTGCATTCATTTATTGTTCAGTTCACAGTCTCTGAATACAACACAATCCTCCAACGGAGTCAGCTTTCATAATTCAGCAGTACAAAGTCTGCAAACACATGTAACCTAGATCCATATTTCACAGTGACAGCATATGATAGCAGAATGTGAAGTATTAATGCTAGTGTCACTACAGTCCTACACTCTACTGCACTTTAAGAGAAAGCAGCTGCTGAGATGAAATGTGTGCCAACTGTCTGAAGACAGAAACATAAGAAACATTCCTTCTGTTACAAAGGGAGAGACACACACAAACAGACTTTCTTTTAGACTCAACAAGCACAAAGTTTCTTACTTTCGCCTTTTACGTTTCTATTTCAGAGCCGCTCGCGCGCCGCGGGAGAGAATGCCTGGGTGGGAGCCCCAGCTCGGGCACAGAGCAGCTCCTGAGGCACAGCAGGGCTGGGTGAGGGTGATGCACCAGAGCAGGGAACTGCTGGAATGCTGACACCAACCCGGCACGGTTCTCCAGAATCAGTCAGGGAATAGTGGAATCACTGAATCATTTAGGTCGGAAAAGCCCTCTACGATCATCGAGTCCAACCGTTCCCCCAGCAATGCCAAAGCCACTCATGTCCCCACAGGGCTTTTAAATCCCTCCAGGGATGAGGACTCCACCACTGCCCTGGGCAGCCTGTGCCAGGGATGGACAGCCCTTCTGGTGAAGAAATTTTCCCTAATATCAAACCTAAACTTTTCAGGATGTAACTTGTTTCTGTTCCTTCTCATCCTGTCATGTATCACCTGAGAAAAGAGCCTGACCCCCACTTAGCTTCACCCTCCTGTCAGGGAGTTGTAGCGAACAATAAAATTTCCCCTGAGCCTCCTTTCCTCCATCAGCTCCCTCACCCACTCCTCATATACACAGGAAAACCCAATTCCCACCAAATTCCTGATGAGATATGAGATATAAAAATCCAGTGATGGTTAGAGATGCTTTAGGACCTCTCAGCAGCTTTTCAATAACCAAAGCAGTGAAACAGTCTCCTGCCTGCAAACGTCTTTGTCCTAACCCATCCTTGTGTTGTGCACCTGCTACTGAGAGCTTCCTTAATTGGACTAAGGGACACACTAGAGAATTGTAAATTGGATTAATAAGGTGTGGGGTTTTTAATCTGTTCTCTACACAGAGAGCAGTAGAGAACCTGCTCTTCTTGATTTGTGTCTAGTCCTGGAGCAACACCACCAAATGATCTCCCACACAGTGTATCACCACCTTTTACGCCTGGCGCTACAATAAGAGTGTGACATAATCTGAAACATTCAGCCGTAATTCACTTAAAAACTACTACAACCTCATTGACCTCCTTATCAAACAATTTATTGTGCATTTACAGACTGGACAATGAAATAGAGGAGGTAAGGTATTAATGGTGACACTATTTGGCAAGCTCATAGCACAGTTCATTCAAAAGGCAATTTTAAAATTGAATGAAGAGGTTTGACTAGGCAATAAAAACAGCCACAATGCCAGTGAACAGTACTTAGGAGGAAAGCCTCTAATTATCCTATTTATAAATCAACAGCAATTTTACTGATGACTTCTTCTCAAACTTGATTAAAATAACTTCAAAAAATTAAAAAATAATCAGATCATATTTATTTTATTAAATTACGATTTTAAAGCATTATTGATTCCCTTCACAAATGAAAATGATAAAAACTTGAGGACAAGAATGAGACAACATTTTTTAAGAGAAACATTTGTACAACACTCTGCAACATAATTATAGTGCTGCCCTTGGGGAAGGGGATTTTATTTTATAATGAGAATGTTTACACTGTTATGGGGTTCAATCTATCTGGGAGGGAAGGTTAAACTTCTTTCCATTAAAGACAGCCTTATAATGAAAAGCTCTGAAAGGAGAATGGAGTCTAATATAGTAGATGTAATGGCCTATTAAATGATTCACACACACAAAATGAATCAAATTCATTGTATCTTACTGCTCTTTTATGACAAAATTGTTGAAAAAATAAAACTATTGTCAAGATAATTGCATATTACATATACCGTATTACTGTAACTACTATTCTTATTGGGTGACCCAGTGTCTACATTTTAGGGACATTAATAGGACATTACATTTTAAATACTTTATAGTATTAGAATGTTGCACAGAAATCCCACTTTCACTCTGAAGGAAAAAATCAATTCAGACTTAAAGTCATGCTGCAATTCTGCATCATTCTTTTTCAATTAATTTTTTGCATACATTCTTTATGATGTCATTTCCACATTCCTGCAACAGATGTTTGTTTATATCCCAATTTACCCAAATGCTGCCGTACTAGTCCCTGAACGTAACCTCTACAACCAGCTTGTGTTTCCAAAAACACAGTACAAGAAACATTTCCTTTAACTTGTCCCCTCAATCTACTGCTAAAAATTATCATCCCTGATCATCACACAATAATGGACATTGCTCTTATAGGAGCTTGAACAAAAATACCAGAAGAAATTAAATAAAAGTCATGGTACACCTAAAAAAAAAAATTATATATATATATATTAGCAGGTCAAAAAGTAGGAAACATTCGGGATTTGCATGAAGGATTGAAAATTTTACATGAGATCTGTAATACAATATTTTGGCCTACTACTAAGAGCTCTGCAATAATAATGACTGTTCATTAATGAGCTGGTCTTGCAAACAGGCAGACTGAGAAAATCTTCATGACTACAGTCAGTCACCCACAGAACTGTCCCTATGTGCTCGAGCACATTTATATTAAACATCAGAAACTTTGGTTTCTTATCTTTTTGCGAAGAAATGCTTCTAAAATACTGGCTGCATTATTTTCACATGTTGGAAAGCACCAGGATGTACCTGATATTATCATAATGCAAGTGAAAGAACAAATAATACAGGACTGAGAATATTTTGGGCACTTTTACCCAGTAAATAAAAACACAATCAGCAGGGTCAGAGTGATTGCTGTTCCAGACTAATGGACAAAACTTGGGATATCAAAACAGAAAAACTTCAAATTCCACAAGTTTATAGAAGCTTTTCCAGGTATTCCAAGACCTTTGAAATACCTCAGAATCTCAAATAATTTCAACTGAGTTGAATAAAAATTAAGCCAGAAATTTGAAAGTCACCTGATGGTATTCAGATTTCTCATGGGAGGACAACCTTGCAGAAGCAGGTCCTTATATTTTAATGAATAGAGGACTTAGTGAATCATTTCAAGGTTCACACCCTTTTCTGAGCGTTTTCCAATATTAAGATTTCAACACGTTTGTTATTATTTATGATATAGTGAGGAAGTTTAATTGCTTCTATCCAGCTTCACTGGAGAACCTTTTGAGTGGGGGTGAAAAGTCCAACAATTCTCATCTACAGCTGGCTATGGAAATGGCACATTTTAAACACTTCCTAGGCTAACCAAACTCCATGGATTTTTCAAATATAACTTAAAGCCAGTCTAAAATTTGTACCTATTTCACAGCATAAGACTATTTCTAAAAGCTTTTAACATAAAAAAATGAGGCAAGAAAAAATACAATTCAAAAATATTTTAATTACAGGAAGGTAGGTGAAGATTTTCAGTTTTGTGTTCCTATTACTGGAATTCAATGTAACATAAATAATCCAGATTTTACAATCTGAAATGAAATTATTTCTTCTGTAGTACACAGCCTCCCCCAGAAGGCAAGCCCCAGTTCCTAAGCACCAGTCAAATACTATTAAACATAATTGCAAATTAATCATTCACATCTCAAGGAAGCCAGCATAAGAGTGTAAGAAATTAAACCAGCGTATTTTCAGAAAGAAAAGGGGTGGAATAAACAGCAATTGAGCAACCTGGTCCAGTAGCAGGTGTCCCTGCCCATGGCAGGGGGATGAAGTGAGATGATCTTTTAAGTGCCTTTCAACCCAAACCATTCTGTGATTCTACAAACTCACCCTGCTTATAAAAGCAAGATACCTTGAAGAGAACAAAGTTCTACCCATGAACAAAACTCTTTCCTATTAAAATTAACAAAGTAATCACCCACACATATGTGATACATAAAGAGATGGAGAAATTAACAATGTAGAAGGTGGCAAAACATGAACAAAAAATGGCACAGGTTGTTGGGGCCAAAATTCAGTTATTTTCCAAAGGTTCAGTTGGAACTGGAGTGGGAAATCTGAGAGGCAGCTCAGTGGAAAGAGAACATGCAATAGAGAATTCAGCCCATTAAATAACTGGACTCCTAATTTACCATGGAGGAGCCACTCCAAGGCAGTTTCTAGTGGTGAATAACGTTAGACAAGGTAGATTAGCTTGACAGGATGCTCTGCATAGTTTCATATTGCAAGACTGGAGGGCTCAGCTACTCTTCCTGGAGTGAAATAATGCCAATAACACACATTATCCAGCAGATGCTTTTCAACTGAGGAATTCAGGACTGTGCGTAAGCGGGATGAACACTCATTCAACAACCTCTAGCAGAGAAGGTCTATCAAATCGGCCACTTATTTTCTCCTTCTCCTCCTATCTGCTTCCAGAACCTTCCTACTCTCTTTATTACAACTACATTACTCCAACTTCAGGCATCCCTATTACTGCGTTGGAATACTGCTGACACACCAAACTTGTTTATTGGTTGCCCACAGCTATTCAAGAAGATCAGCTGTACATCCTCCCAAGTCATCATGTTTGAGTATCTCCATTTACCCAACAACTGCTCTGTGGATATTTTAATTTTCTACATGAACAGGAATATCATTCTAATTCAAAAAAGGCTAAAAGAGAGAAAAGTAAATACCAGAGCTTGGACCTCTGAAGATACTTGAAATGCTCAAGTCAAATTTCATATACCCAAACAAAGCATCATCATCATCATTGTGAGGCATCTTCCTAGTTAGCATTCACTTTAGGAATTCCAAGTTAATAAATGCTCTCCATTTTTTCCTCAAGGAAAATCCATTTGTTTTCTTTATAGTAGGTCTTTTAAAAGGGAGTCATAACTGAAGGATTACAACATGTTTCTACCTTTTCAATCTAAATTTCATAGGAATAAAATAAACCACAAATGAAAGTGCTTGTACCAGGCACGCTGAACCTTTCTTCTTCTATTAGCATATCAGTCTGCAATCATAACTAGATCAATAGCAAAGATATCTGCTTAAAAGAGCACCATGCTTTCTTTTGTCAGAAATTCATTACTTTTTATTAGGGTCATTGCTTGAAAACTTCAAAACACCATATGGACCTAATTGTGGTTTATTTTGGCAAAAAGGAAGACACTGTAGAACAATTGAGGCATTACATTCTACAATTCCATTACTTTCATCCCTCTCCGTTTTATTACTGTGTCATTAAAGGCAACTTGAGTGAGCGAAGAATTATAGTGTCATGTGTACGGGCTAGTAGATTAATAACAAAACACACTCAAGTTTAAAGGTATCTAACAGCTGTTTTCATTATTTTGTGTAAATACGCTTGAAGCATATCTATCTGATTAGTGGATAGAGTGCTCTTCTCTGTCACATGCCATGGGCACTGCTATGTGCAAGTAATCAAAGTGCTCAGAAAATGAGTTTACATTGTTCACTGCTGAAATACACAAATGTCAGAAAGTGACTGCGCATCAAAGCTTAGGCAAATCAGCTGCTGCAAACAAACAGACTCCAATGCACATCGCAGCTTTAAACATTCCTCTGCAGCACAATGACTGAACAGGACTCACTGCCAGCCCAAATGAAGTGATGCTTGTGGAATAATAAGTCGCCGACATAGATGTGCTGACAAGTCCAGCATTGGGTACCACTGAAAAGAGCTCAGCTGCTTCCAGAACCAGAGATACACTGGTTTACTATCATAAATATGTCCTGATATCAGGCAACTTTATGGATCTCACACAAGGTCTCACTAGAAAACAACAACAACAACAACAACAACAACAACCCAACAACAACAACAACAAAAAAGAAAAGGAAGAAAAATGTTTAACCTTTTAATATTTCAAAATATTTTTTTAAATTTTTCATTGCAACTCATTTACCAGGAACCCTGTCAGCTGATCCCTTCATTTATTGGCAACAAAAAGACAACAGTTTAGGCACGCAAAAAGGGTCAAATCCTCTCTTTTCCATATATAGTCACATCATTCAAGATGGGTAATTCAAACTCAGATGGCAGATAACACAAGTGAACTTCGAATCCAAGAGACATGTGATGAAGTCTGAGGAAGGACAGATAAAATTTCAGGCACTGAAAAGAATTACTGCATAAAAAACTCTTATTTCTTCCTCCATTTGCTCCTAGCACAGATTGAGGCAGTTTTAGTATTAAAACTGCTCTACACACAAGGATGAAAGAGCCCTACAGACTCATCAAAATAAGAAAGTTAAAATAAACTCATTCTGACTCCAATGAGCTGAATGGAACAATTTTATCCAAATGCTTCAGTAAGCAAAAGTAAACTGAGGCAAAACAGAGAAGGATGCTTAGAGAATCACAAGACTCAAACATTTTGCCTGAAGATTTTTTTTATTGAGGCACATCTCACCTAATGCTTTCCCAAGTCCCTGTGGTTGTCAACCTTTTGACACCACTTCTACTTTTCTTCCAAATAACAACACCCATGAACTTGTTGACATGCCATCCCATGAAGAGTTCCAGACCAGGCTGGATGGGGCTTGGAGCAACCTGGTCTAGTGGAAGAAGTCCCTGCCCATGGCAGGGGGCTTGGAACCAGATGGTCTTTAAGGCCCCTTTCAAACCAAACCATTCCAGGATTTTATGATTATAAGAGTGATGTCCCAAAAACTCCCTAATTGCAAAGGGAAAGAGGAGAGACAAAAAGCACTGGCCATGATGTGGTTTTCTTCAAAAGCACTAACATGTCCAGATGAACCCAGTCCAGTCAGACACAAACATTCCTCTTACTTTTTTTCCCTTCCCACAAAGGTCATTATGAACCCAGCTAATGAAAACTCAGCCCATCCCAAATGCAGTCAGAGGTTGGACAGACGAGCTGGACGTACCTTGCAGCACACTGCTCATTTATGAAACACATGATTAATGACCTACAAGATAAACACTGCAGAACACAGAACAGGCTGGGCTGTTGTGTCTTGTACAGAAGCTGGAAACTCAGGATCTCCTTCGTGGACCAGTTCAGGTCTCAAGACTGAAGTCACCATGTGACCAACTCATCATCCATCTTTTTTCACCTTCATTTAGGGGATATCATCACAGCAAATGTCTGCAGTTGCCTGGCACTACCCCTATATTGTTTCACCAACCATTGTATGAATTTATCAAACTTGCATTTCAATAGTATTTCAACAGTCATTTCACAACTAAATGTGTCTCTGGAAAATAAAAATCAAACCAAGGAACCACCCTCCACACCCATTTTTTCACTTCCAGTCTCAGTCATTTAATAATGACCAATTTATACCTAGTGGATGTTGTAAGGATTATCCTGAAACTTAAATAATTCCTCCTCTTTCATGGCATTTATCCCCTGACTGTATTTATGAAGATTAACATATATCCCCTTCTCAACCTTTATTTTGCTAGGACAAGTGAACCATACTCTTTTAATCTGCTCTCATAATACAGATTCTCCTAATCATCCTAGCAGCAATTCTCTACACCTGTTTCACAGTTTAAATTAATCTTTCTTGACCATGGGTGACCAGAACAACATACTTTTTTTTTTTTCCAGCGTTTTACACAGACACATCAATCTGTACATTTAAAATATCTTTTCTATGGTGTATGAGATTCAAATACACTTCAAATACACTACAAATAAAATATATATATATATATATTTGGTATGGTGCAGCTATTTAGCTACACTAAATGTCAGCACATTTGTGGCAATACCTGCACAGCCACCTTTTAGCACATCCAAGTGACCAAGGGAAGGAAGATCTGCCTGTTTCTCTATTTAACACCTGTGAGAACCATCAGCTGCAGATGGAAAATGCTTAAGAGTTCAAAGGAAAACATGGCTGTGAATAGCTTGAAATTTGTTTGAGTGGCAAAGTCATTGAACTGAAGATGTAATCCTGTTGCAGAGCATTCGTGATGAATATTCTGCCATGGAGAGGGAACACATACCTAAATCCAAATCCATCCTGGAGAAATTAAATCTGAGGCTCTTCAGCTGCTGCAAAACCAGCAGTAAGAGACTTGTGGCTTCCAGACAAAAAGAGCTGATAAGGAAGCACACATGGAAAGATGAGGGTTCTGGTGGTGAGACATCACACACCACTAAAAGGTGATCTGAAGTCTCTTCCAGCACAAGCCTTTCCATGATTCTATGGAATCATTACTCCCATGGCTGGTTGGGCACTAATGAAAATAGAAAGGGTGGGGTCTGATGATGAGTGCCAGGACTGTGTGGGGGCAAGGAATACGTACAGCAGGTCACAGATAGACAAGTCCAGCTTTCTGCAAGCCTGACCTGAGCTTAGGAGCCATTTACTTAGGAGTCATCTAAAGGAAAATGGCAACATTTTATGAGGAATCCACTCTAAAATTTACCACAGACTGGATGATTCAACATAATACCTAATTTCTTCTTCCTGGCTGTTCTTACTGCCTGTAACATTGTTTGAAAAACAGACTGAACATAATGGTATCTTGTTTTATAATATCCAAAACTATTCTCCAGCAGACAAATATTTCTCAACAAAAAATGCCCCACTACTAAAAAACGTAATCTAATCCCAAAAGCTTTTTTTCCTACATATTTGAAGAAAACTTGGAGCTGTTGGCACAAATCTAAAGGAAGCCACAAAGATGTTTCAAGGGCTGGAGCCCCTCTGCTATGGTATGGACAGATTGAAAACACTGTGAGTGTTCAGCCTTGTGAAGGGATGGCTCCAGGGAGAACTTAAAGCCCCTTAAAGTGCTTGAAGGGGCTCCAAGAGATCTGGAGAAGGACTTTCAACAAGGGCATGGAATAATAGGACAGGGAGAATGGCTTCCCACTGCCAGAGGGCAGGGTTAGATGGGATATTGGGAAGGAGTTCCTGGCTGTGAGGGTGGGGAGGCCCTGGCACAGGGTGCCCGGAGAAGCTGTGGCTGCCCCTGGATCCCTGGAAGTGTCTAAGACCAGGTTGGATGGGGTTTGGAGCAACTTGGGATAGTAGAAATTACCCCTGGGTGATCTTTAAGGTTCCTTCCAACCCAAACCACTCTAAGATACGAGGCTGGGAAAACAGTCCTGGACTTGGATTTGCCACAGTTCTTCCACAAAGCATCCCTATGACTTGGTGTTTGTAAGCCCAGAACTGATGAAGCCTCATTACCATTTAGAGATGCATCTTTCCCATAGTAAAGCAGAACAACCTCCTACCTTAAAAGCACTTCTGGCACATTTACGTTGGGATTTTCATATTTTTAAATGTATGCTATCTGAATTATTTAAAGGGAAGAAGAGGAGGATTATTTCATCTGGGAGTCACAACTGAGCAGGGGGAATGTCCAAAATATAAAATATTAAGTATTTGCAAATGCAAAAGCAAAAACAAAACAAAAAAACCCACACACACAAAACCCCCCTCCCTAACTAGATTAAAACACTCCTTGCACAACAAAGAAATTATCTGTGATTTGGCAAAATTAAAAATCTCATCCCATTTGGTTATGTATAAATAAAACATCTGCATTAAGTTGTTCATACACATTACATAAAGGTCATCTCCATAGGACTGGAGAGCTACGCTTCAAGTCTCCTCTTCAATATGTGATTTTATGTATTCCATCATGCAATTTTGCTCCCTTATTCTCTCTTCTCTAAAATTCCTATAGAACATCTTCATATCTTCCCCACTGACACTTCCATCTGACAGTACCTCTGCCTGTAACCAGAATGGGTTGTCTGCAATCTTGCACACAACAGTGCTTGAAGCAGATCCAACACACATAAAGTTTCAGTCTCACATTTAATAACAGTTTGCAAGGCAATCCATTCCACCTCTCTTTTAAAAGGTGCTGCTTGTTTGGGTTTTGGTTGGTTTAGTTTTTTTCTCCCCAAACTAATACTGCATTCAAGGTGCACTGTGGTTTTTTCTAAAGGTACTGCCATTTCCCTACAGCTGGGAACAGGTTCTTTCATCCTTTCAAAATTGATTTCTGACATTTTGTATTCTTAATGAAGAATCTCTAAAAATCAAATTTCCCTTCCTATTCTTTATATTTCCTGCTATTTTTAGGACATTACCTGTTTTCTTTTATACTATATTGTAAGTACCCAGAATATTTAAACAATAAGGTTCTGTCATTGCCTCATGTAACAACTAAGAAATAAGATGCCCAACATGACTGCCTTCCCCTCTGTTACAATCCTGTAAGCATGAAATCCCTTTAAAGGAAAAAAAAAAATCCACCTTCACTGCCATGCAATATTCATGAATTTCATAACAAAAAATATGAAATTGTTCAAATGTTGAAGGGCAGTATTTTGAAATGCAAAATCCAGCAGGGACAGCCTTGTGTATAAAAACCATCTTTCACACATGCAAATGATTTAAGTTCCTATAGATTGAAAGGGACCTGGACACAGCCAGACCACTCAATACCCAGAGTTAGTTTTGTGCCACCTTTTTCTACCCCTGTTAACACTGTATTTCCACCAAAAGCCCTTACGCTTTTCAGGTAAAATGAGGGTATGTAGGACTTTGCAGGATCCTACCATTAAGCAATAGCTTT